>ONZK01003241.1:4470-17860 GCA_900322385.1 Pharnaceum exiguum
TTTTAAGAAATTCTTGTTAAAAACACATTTTTAACTTTTTTTAAAAACATATTTTCAAAAAATTCTAATAAAAAGTAAAAAGGGTGATTTCTTAGAAAAAAGTTAGAAAATAAGATTTAAAAATAATATATAAAAGGTTATTTTTGACCCTTTTTTTTTAGAATATAAAATATATATATATAAACAATGGGTATTTGTTTATTTTGTATGTATATTGTATATTTATACGGTATTGTACGAAAAAAGTTAACGATTTGTATTTTTTTTTAACGCCGTCAATGTAGGACCACTGTCGGACACATATGCCCAAGTAGGGATTATTCCCATTTATTTCTCAAGTAGGGATTATTTCGAGAAAATCGCCCCAAGTAGGGATTATTCCTAGCAATTTTGCCTTAAAGAAATGCTCTGGATAATAAACGCTCGTTCGTAAAATGTCATTTGACCAGAGCCTGCTGCGTGCTTGTTTTCTCTAGGTTGTGTTATTGGAAATTTGTGATATTTACTGTCTTTCATGTGAAAATCAGGAGGAATTGTGAGCAATACCTTGAGACCAGCCGTGCCCGAGAACTGTGACCCAGAATGGAAATCCTTGATGGAGAGATGTTGGTCAGCAGAGCCATCAGAGAGGCCTAACTTTACAGAAATTGCGAATGAGCTGCGTTCTATGGCAGCAAAGATCCCCTCAAAGACGCAAGCACAACCTACAAATACGAGGACAAATGCATAGATTGTTCTAGAGCTGATACTTTCCGCTTAGTGGTTGATAGATAAATTTGGATAGTCCCAAGCAAACCCTTCTCAGATGAGTACAGAACGGAGAAGGTTCAAGGATTAGTTTCATTTATTCTTTTCTCTTTGGTTCCCCTCCTTTTTTTCTCCTTATATCCTCGCGTACGGGATGAGAATTTAGAAATTATTTATGTTATATATATAGTTGTTGAAATAGCATGAATTTTCATTGGTTTGTTCAAATCTTTCCTTCACCTTTTGTTGTTACCCCCTTGCGTTGGGCAGAAACCTGTAAATTTTCCCTCAGTGCAGACATTTATTCTTGCCAGTTGGCAGTTAGTGAATTAGTAGAAATTTCTGTGTCAGGAGGTACTTGGTGCACGATGACGAGTTTTTGAATAAGTCAAGAAGTTCATATGTTTTGTAGGTCACATTGTGTGTCCACTTCAGTGAGACGCAACATGCTCGGATCAATTATCCATAATTCCATAGTGATTTTCATGGGAATTTTCGTATCCCAATTTGCCTCAGCTTTACGACTTTCCTAGTGTGACTGCAAGTTGCCACTCTGGTTCCCTGTAACTTTCAGAATTTTCAACGTCCCCGCGTACGTTGTTGGACTAGCTGCCTTGTTCAACATTCTCCACATATATAAACTATCCTTTGCTTTGCCTTAACATATTGGAAACCATCTTCCCCTTCACCCTTTCTCTCTCACCCAAAACTTTCTGTACGACCCTCTTCCTGTCTATAGTAGATAACTTCTTCTACATCTTCTTTCCTCTTCCTGTCTACTCTTTATAGTTCGATGGCTCCGCCTCATGGAGATGGAATCTTAATGCATGAAGAGCTTCCTGAGACATTTGATCAAGGATGTGGTTGCTTTCAACGCTTTAATTGGTTTAGCAGACGGAGACAAGTATACGAGTATGATGAGCAGTCGTCTCTAATTACCGACGGAGAACGCCGAGAGCCATGGGCAGTAAAACAACTCAAGAAGTTGAAGGAAGTCTCTGAGTTAGTAGCTGGCCCCAAGTGGAAGACCTTCATTCGAAAGATTGGTGGCTACTTCAATAACAAGAAAAGGAAGGACTTTCAATATGATTCATTCAATTATGCCCTTAATTTCGATGATGGTGAGCTTCATGATGACAATGAGGATGGTAGAGGCCATGGTTTCTCAACGAGGTATGCTCCTGCTGTTCATGACAAGGAGATATCACCACATATGTGACAATTCGTTTGGTTTGTTCTGTACATGACTACATACATTTGTTTGTTTTCAAGTTGTTGGGCAATATATATTATCATGCGACACGACATTAAATTGAACGAGCGAGCTTGCTTTTTATTGTAACACTAGAATTAATCGCTGTTGAAAGATTGGTGAGACTATCATGTTTATATTTCCATCCGGAAAAAAATTTGTCAGCTTTATACTACAATGCAAAAATTCACTAATACACAAGCAAAATAGCAAAGAAGAAAGCATTATCAGGTTGCTCTGGGATGGATGCATTCGTGCATAGTTGACCGAGTACAATGTCAATATTTTCCCAGTTAGTCATTATACTCCAGTTGGCACACTAGAATAAGCATATGTCAGCATTGTCGATGTCAAAGATCATCAAGCTGTAACCAATCGCAGAAACAAAGCAATGCAATCTGGAAGGAGCAAGTCAAAATAAAGACAGCTACCCGGGGAAAATTACAAGTATGAATATCTCAATAATTAATTCCAAAAAAAAATGCAACTTAGATTGCGTCTTTCATACTCGGTTGGCACACGTTATAAGAGTAGTGAGCTGATTGAGTCACACACTAATATCTATTAGTATGGTGGCTTGTCATTGTTGTCAAGTTGTCATACAGTTGAGCTTAAGCAATATACAAATGTAACAAGCAAAGTAATGTCAAACTTGGTTGCTAACTTGGTATCCACTAATACACTCGTATAGAAGCTTCCCTTTTAGTTTGTTTTGAAAATGAAAGGACAATAATGAAAGCTATAATAAAGCTTAATATACAATTCGAATGGAAACTCGCAGAATTTTTGGTGGGTACACAACACATTTCATTATCTGATCAACCATGATCAGAAGTACCAAGTGAGGAACTGTACATTACAAGCAACTCAATGTATTCACACAGATAACTCTCGTTCCCTAAAGAATGAAAGTAAAAGCTAACTTTAAACAGTAATATTATACATAACATGCATTAACAATGTCTTACAATGCCATGATTATGGTAAGGAAGGAGATAAAGAGGGTTTTGCAACTTTGAGCTCTCCACAATCACTAATATAGACGGTCTTAAGAGGTTTATTCCAAATAGTTCTAGCATTTTGAGCTCTTTCATCCCCTAAGAATTCCGCAAAATCATTGAACAGTCGTATCCTTTCACCTGGTTTGTATGTTGGAGTTGATGCTATAGCCCTCACTATGTCCATCCCTGCTCTCATTTCCAAAATAAATCAGTTCATGCAAGGACTTTAATGCTGGGAAAAGAATTTCAATTTGGTTAAGTCTTCAAAGACCCTGTTCATCTAGGTTGACATAGTTACCTACTTGCCTTAGCTCACTGAGTTCAGTGTGAAATTAGTTCATTACTTTTGTAGCACTAATAAATTCAATTTAGCTCAGTTCATATTCAACTAAGTTAACTGTCCCATGAAGTAAACATCAAAGTGTAAAATAACGATCCTTGGAGAATCACAATGTCTTCGATGTCACCTGCATTTTAATAATTACTGCACCTAGAATGTGACACATACTGACATTCATATACTAATGTACAAGATATGAATATTGATCTTTATCAAATGTGATCGACTCACCTTCAAGGACAACCCCAAAGATAATATTTTTCCCGTCAAGCTGAGGGCAAGGGCCAGGACCAGTTGTGATCATGAACTCCACATTATGATAATCAGGGTCCAACTTAATATCATCCTCATCATCATTCTCTGCCAAGCACAATGAGACAACACCCGGCCTATCATGCTCCAACATGAAAGCCTTTGAACTAATGGTCTCCACATTACGCACTAGGCCCGTACGTGGTATCACCACTCCTTTCTCTCTTCTTCCTTGCCTGCCAGCAACCATAAACTGGCCAGGAAGGATCTTATGGATCAATGTGTTTTTGTACGATGAGCCCAGAGGGCTAGTACACATGGTCTTGAAGTTAGAGACAGTTATAGGCACTAACTTGCCATATAGGCCTAATATGACTCTGCCCATTGGCTCAGACTCATTACATATAGGCCCACCTTGGTCTTGGGCTTGGCCTCGGAAGTAGGTGGGGCAAATGCTAAAGTCCAAGTATACTCGGTCTGTTATTGTGGTGTCTACAGGTGAGTTGTTGGTGGCGAAGGAGGGTGGCGGTGGTGGTAGAGAGAGAGCTGTGGAGAGGAGGAGGAGGGAGCGGCGGGTGGCGTTAGCCTTTGGGCTATGGCTTGTGTTTGGATGTGAGGTGTGGTTATGTGAAGTGTAAGAGCAAGTGATGGGACAAATGTGAGTGTTAAGGTAGCCAGTTTGATGATGTTGAGGTAGCCCATGATGGGGAAGAAATTTTGGAGATTGGAAGGTGACCATAATGCTTGCAATAACATGTTGGTCACTGTATTGGGATGGAGGGGAGCTTGGGAAAGGAGGATCAGATTGATCTTTGGATCACCTTAGCCACATAGTTAAGGGTGGTGGAGCCCGTTGGGATAAGATTGTGACAAAGTCCAATAGAGGAGTAGAACATGCACTAAGCCACTTTGATAAATTTCGACAAAACCAACAAATGTTATCTCAAATAACTCCACAAAATGGCCCTATATGCTGCATGCAGGTTTGGCAGAAAGAGAAGGAATATGTTAGTAGAACTTGCACAAATGCACTGACATAGTGACATACTCCCCAGATAATTGATAATACCAAATGTAGGCTTACAGATTAATCAAGCAGACTTCTCGCCAGATGATTAGAATCTTTTTTTTTATTGCCAGATAATTAAAAACTGGACGGGAACAATGTTTCAGAGCCTACATTCTGCATACGCAAAATCAGTCGGCCAGATATTAATTACACCAAATATAGACAGTGAGAAGCGCCTCTATGAAGACTATTAATCACAAAATCACAGTAGTCGCCCTGGAGCTCAAATGATGATTCCATAACCTCTTATCATGGACACAAAAATGCTTCTTGCTAAAAGTTCACATCATCAACTGGTTCAATCCTTCGTTCCCTGCTTGACTCTTCACCATATCAGCCCTGTCAATATTTATGAAATCCATGATTGCGAATGAAAGAAAAACTGCCAATTTGTCCAGAGAGAAAATAGAAGTATTTCAGAGCAAGGAACCAAAACTTACAGGAAAACGGGGTGAAGCTAGCAGGAAGGGAACATAGATGAGATGAACTCTTCATCCTCGTAAAATATCTGCAGATTCCTTGACTTCATAAAATAACCAACTGCATCCTCTTCAAAGTCCATCAGAAAACCAAATCTAATCAGCTCCGACAGTTGTGGAATCTGATCTTCCTTCTCCCAAAGAAGTCCTTCTGATACAACTTGAGCGAATTTTGTAGCATATTCGATTATGTTTTTCTGACCTGTTGATTTGTCAAGCTTCAGAGTAAAAAACCTTGACTTCTCCCTCTCCCAGCGTACCATTTGACTGGTACTAGCTTCGACGACATCTCCAGAAGTCAACTTCAAGCGGTACGTCAATGTAATTGGCTTTGACATTTCGAAGACGCTGACATTGAGGAGCATTTTCAAGGTCTCATGCCTACGTTTCGCCTCCATGTGAAATTTTGGATCAGCAAGAAATCCCAAGATAAGCATCACAAGCCCCTTGAGAATGTAAGCATCCTTTCTTGTCACCTGATTCAGCCCTTCATGATCCAACGACAGCTCAGAAACGGTTACAGATTTTGAAATCGTCCTCACTCCTATAGTGGCATATACATGAAGAAGCGTAGAGTGAGAAATGCCAGGTAAGTTCCTCTTTGGAAACCAAACCCACAGCGCACGTGGTGACGATTTCTCGAAGATATCCTTGAGCAGCAGGTCATCGGGAAGGAAAACATCATGCTTCTTCACAAAAACAATATCATTCGAAATATCAGATGTTGCAGGGACTTTTTCTATGGTCTCCGAGATTGTTTTCTCCAATTTTGAGTTCCAGTGACATAAGACATGCCCCCAGAGGGCACGGCACTCATCATGAGAGACAACAGTTCTTGAGTTCTCCCAGTCCTTCCAAAGCATACAGTACTCATCAGTCGTGGGGTGCGATCTTACCTTCAATGTCTTTGAAAAAAAGGTGAGCAACTTTGGCTTGTATTTCTCTCCCAATACATGAAATCGTGAGCTAAAGAGGCCGTTATCATCATGCAGAATGCATTCCTTAGGAGTAGCCCACAGACCATCATCAGAGCTTGTTGGTATCCATATAATTCTCGATGTATCATCAGCAGGTTTCCACTCAAATTTATTCAAGAATTTGTAGATTCTTTCAATTCTTGGAAAATCAGAGTATAGCTTGAGGTGGCTAGCAATTAACGCGATGGCATCACTACTACGCATATAGATGATGACTCCAATTACAGCTAATTCTTCGTTGTAGGAAGACAGAGACGGCCCATAAAATGCTTCATCAATGAAAGGCCCATCCTGCTGTAGTAAGAAACAATCTCCGGTGGAATCAGTATTGAAAAGCAAGCACTCCTGCGGTGACCTGTAACCCCATGTAGTTTTCAACCACTTCGTTCTGTGAATCCTTTCTTTGGAAGCCTCTGGGATGGTCGTTTGACTATGAGGTTTAGAATTTCTGATGGACTGCAGCAACGACATTACACTGGCAGCATCTACTTCTGCAGGGTCTGCAGGGAAAAATATATGCGGGAGAACAAAATGCGCACCCTTTTCAAAATCAACCACCACCCCCAAGTCTTTCAATTCAGATTTATAAACATGAATGCCCTTCCCATAGCAGTTTTCACTGTCATCAATTATAGGAAGAAGGGTGATGCGAGAGATAGGCTCCCACTCGACACCAAATAGAATGCAATCTTTAGGTGACCGACGGTCCCCAATGCGCGTTCGTAGCCACTTTGTTTCCAGAATGCTTGCCTCAAATTCATTTGGAAATACGACCATTGCTGTCCTCAACTTTTTGTATGCTTCAAGGAAAGAGAGGACATTTTCTTTGGTCAGGGAATTCGATGAGGCCAGCTGCTTGAAATTACAGGAAAATTTCTTGCATGCAGTATCAAAGTCCACCACCAAACCAAGTTTTCTCAACTCTGACTCATACTGAAATATTCTATTTCCATAGAAGGAGGCATCAACCCAAGGAAAGCCCTCGAGTACCTCCAAAATGCACCCCCATTTTCTGCAAAATAAGAAACAATCTTGAGGAGACAGGAAACCAGTGTTCGTCCGCACGCATTTAGCAGCTTTCAGAGTTGCAATTATTTTAGGCGAATCAGAATGGCGGATACAATCAAGAGCAAATATGAATGAATCCGCCGTCAGACCATTCAAGCTCGCTGCAGGCTTCAAATGGTGAATCACTATGTTGTAGTTATCCTTGAAACCTACCACAACACCAAGTAATTCAAGCTCCTTCTTATATGCTAGAATATCCTTCCCATAATATTCTTGATCCAGGAAAAGAATTTGGCTGATCACTGATGCATCTCTCCAACCCTCATCAAAGAGGACAGATTTACCAGGTAACGAGTAGCCCCACAAGTGTTTCACCCATGCCACGTTCTTTATGCCGCTAATAAATTCCTCCACTGGATAATAGTTGTCCCTCAAAAACCTAATGAACCCAAGCATTAACATTACCTTGGTCTTCGTTAATCTTGAGCCGACAGCCAAGGACATGAGTTGTCTTGCTATAAACACACATGCTTGCTTGCATTCAGTCATTACCCCTATGATCTTAAGCTCATTTTCATATTCAGTTATTCTATTCCCATAAAAATCTTTATCAACCAAGGGTATATCAACCATATCTGAACCATTTTGCAACAAAATCCCCCACGATGCACCAGAAAGAAATGATTCGGATGGAGGTTTGTACCCAGCGCAGCCACTGAAGATCACCTTCAACCAGCTTCCTTTCTCAATGGAACTCTTGAAGTGATGAGGCAAATTACTCCACTTAGATTTCAGCTTTCGAATCCAGTCCAGAAGCAGAAATGCATTTTGTTTTGTCAACGGACCTGATACAACAGGCAAGGCAGCGTTTGGGGGAGAGATATTTGGGACATCAGAGGCACCAGCGTACTTCCCAAGAAACTTGATGAGCTCCTTCTCTGGTGTATATAGACCCGCATATTCTCTAGCATGTCTATAGTCATCTGCTAGCTCCACATATTCTTCACTTCTCCATGGGTTCGAACCTAACAGTTCCGCCCATTTGCTACCATTAGCAGGTACCAGCATACCTTTCCTTCTGGCACATATGCTCCTGTAGCTATTCAGAACAGGCATTGCGCCACAAAGCTTTCTGACCTCTGACTCGCACAGGAACTTCCTCAAATAGGAGTGGTAAAGAAAGTGAGTAAAGGACAAAACCAGCTCATGGCGGCAGCTGAGAGAGTTGAGAAGTAGAGAGGCATATCCATACACGTCAAGTGTGGTGACATTCACATGATCTCTTAACCAGATAAGCACATCATTCGCCCGTGAGCAGCTCTCCTGAGTATGCTTAGGTAAGAAAAAAAATTGTCCAGAAGATGAGAATTCTTTATTCCAATCAATGAGCCACGAGATGTGACCAGCATCCTTGGATAGAAACAAGGAATAACAAGTCGTTGCTTCATGTATACTAAAGAGAGATAAAGAGCCTGATGCGTTGATATATTTCAGAACTGGGATACTTTTCATGGGAGTTTCATTGAACTGCGTCCAATTTGTGGCAAGGAAAGACAGCAGACTGACATAGACGTCTTCCCCAGCACCTAACACCAGATTACACCTCTGGATACATTTTGGATACCAAGCAAGGTCAACAAACTCAACCCCTAGAAATTTGAGAATGGCATTGTACATGTCTTGATCAAAGGCAGAGTGCAGTACATGCTTCCCTTCAGAAGAAAGATTGTGTAGCGTCACACCTTGGCTCTTTCCTTTATGCAATATCCTCCAGAAACTAGTCGGCAATCTTCGTACTTCACGAGGCCTATGGAAGAATAGCTGCTTTGAGGGTGACTCAGATGGAATGATGTTAACTTGTAGCAATTTCTCTCTGATTGCCTCGCGAAGAACATTTATTTTTGAATGGCAAGAGTTGTTGACGGGTAAGAAAGAAAACATCTCTGCCAGGGCAGGAGGGGGAGCATCATCCCTCGTTTTCACTAGCGAGACAAACGCATTCACAAAAGCAGCAGGAACACAGCCAAGAATGCCTAGGTTCCATATGTTATCCCACAATATTGTTTCCCTGGACGATGGAAGCAAGAAATCTGCTTGAATAATAAACGGAAGATTAGTGACAGTCTCAGTAGGAAGAAACGCATAGATTCCAGGAGAGCTCATTCCTCTGCTGAGTCGTTTGCTGAAGGGAAAGGCCAATGTGATAGTCCATTCCTCCACATCCTTCCTCTTCTCTACTCTGTTCTCTTCCTTAACTGGAAATCTCTGCCTCCACATGTAGTAGTGACATTCCCCTTCCTGGCCACTACCATCTTCATTGGCATTCAAATGCACTGTATATGACTCAGCGTCAATGTTCTTCTTAGCAACAAATTCTCTTTCACTAGAGATAGAAATAGCTCGCATGGTGTTGAGGCTTGGATCCCCATTTGCTTCCTTGAATGAAAGCCGCTTAATCTTGGAGAGAAACAGCAGTAGTTCAGGGTGCAGACTTTCCAGTTGCTCCTTCACTGCCTGAACTTTATCAGGCTTCAAAGGCAATATGAATGTAGTTGTTGGAAGAGTTCTATTTTGACCATAAATCTGCTGTACATCTGAGACAGAGGGCTTGCTGTCAACCCATTCCGGTACAATGTAGGCAATATCACATTCTGGGCAAGGTTTTTCACTGAAACGAATCTGATAGCCGTTACTAAAGATGTATGGCTGGCCTGTCAGCAAAAAGATGCTTTTGAAGCCGATACCTGCAACACAACCACAAAAAAAGAACTAAAACATGTTTGCAAGAAAGTTCCTTATGCCAATAGCAAAGTGAAAAGTTCAGCCATTTCACAATGGAAATCTTACAACGAAATAAATAAATGACATAGAGTGAAGAACAATAGATAGATTGACTAAATAAATGAAAGACAATAGAAGTATGGCCCATGAGGCTATGCCCATCTAATGTTATAAGCATCAACAAAATACAGTCCAGAACATAAAATCAAAACGTAGCAATAACAACATTCTAATTGAGTTGTATCATTGTTCATAATGAAGAACTGGGTATATCCATTACTCAATACAACAATGGCAAGCCAAAAAGCTATGAAGCACATGAACTGGTACTTTATGGCTCTGGATAGTGATTATTGACAGTCACCAGCGCCAGTAAACATAGCGCTCAAGGTCATAAAAGAACAGAATCAAACACTAAGCTTAAGGGCTATACATTCAAAGAACAAACAAAGACTATAAAATGCAACATTAACAAAATTGATTGACTTTATTCTTCCATTTCTGATCGAAGTTTAACTGAATCACAAACAGCATGCAGTGAGCCCAGGATGTCAAGCAACACTATTCCTCCCATGTAATTAATCCAACATTTCAGTAGACTTCCTTAAAAAATACAAGTTGGACAACAAGATTGCTAAGCACACCAACAACTGTAACTTTTGATGTCTTCTTATTAGCTGACACAGAAGTCATCAATGAATAAAAACCTCCATGAAACTCACAACACACTAATTAGTTTCAGTACCTTTCTCCCCAATGTAACCGCGCTTCCTGTTGCCCGCCTTAGTTGAGTCACCAACATTACAGATTGACTCCATATTTTTCTTGGAAAACCCTTTTTCATTGTTGAAGATCAACAGAGTCGAAGGGGCTCCAGTTGCTGTTATATCCTGAGAGGTTATCATGAACTCCAACGATGGCTCTACACCTTCTACATACTCATTATCTTCAGCATTCTGCATGTTCACACCACAGTTCAAGAATTTATCACTACAATATACTCATACAATCAACTTTCATCACAGTAACAGTATCCAGGAGCAAGTGGAAACTCTTTCCCCCCAAAAAATAGAAGAAAAAAAGTGCAACTAACACTAGTTACCCACGGTAAGCATCATAGAGACGCATGTAGAAACTTCATCTGAACGCCTTGAAAAGAAAGTTGGTCAGTCCAATTTTATGCTTTATTGTCAATTAGCTTAAACTTACGTAGATTGTTACTTCTCTCATATTTTTGGAACTCCATAGATAGAATCAATTGTCTGATATGCTTACGGCCATAAACACCAAACCAGCCTATTCTCTCTTTGGCTCATCTGTGCAACTGAATGGGGCTACGTACGACAACAACAACTACTACTACTGAACCTTAATCAGAAAACTGATTGAGGTGTTTTGTTTGTCGGTAATACTATGAGTTTTTTCAATTCAGTCCAATTTATTCCAGTTTTCATATCATTCTAGCCGTTCAAAACACACCTTGAGTCTACTAACCCATGTACCAGAATGGGACAAATAGATATGGGTCGATCGAGGGAGTATATATATTTTTTTCAATTGCTCGCCCATTTCATCGAAACTTTGATCTGACTATATCAGGACCGACCCGGGTCGCACACCTGGGTGAGTTTCAAACCCAATGAGGGTATCTGCAGCTCAAAATTGAAACCTCGCTACTTAACACTCCTACCAATCCCACATGGTCATTTTGGTATCTAGTAAATAAAATTAGGCCTTATTTGGTAGCAAATTGGATATCATAAGCACATAGAAGGAAGGAGTTAATGAGAGAAAAACCCCAAATATATTATGCTAAAAAGAAGCAACTTGGATTGACAAACATGGCCTTAATAAATACTGTTTGGCAAAGACCAGTAGTAACAAAGTAAAAACTAACATATCAATTAGTCCACCACCAACAACAGTACGTACATTACAGTAAAGTAATAATAAATACAAAAATGATACGAGTACTAATATTATTATCTTATCATACGTACTAGCGTAAGTACCTGAATTAACTCCATAAGAAAGTGGACGTCCTTGGAGTAAAGTTCATCGGAGAGGTATTTGACAGCCATACGTAGGGTTTTACTAAGTGGGTTTTGACCCACTCCTATCCAAAACCTCTCCTTTCTTATTTCTTCTATATCATCTCTCGCCGATGATGATGATGATGATGTACCTGTATCTGAACTACTAAGACTAGTCATTTTTACCTTCCTTTACCAGGCCAGTGCAGTGACACTCCGATTATTGTATTTGTGGTGTGGTCTAGTAGTAGTAGTAGTAGTGGGGTTAAAAACTTACTCTAGTATAGTAGGCTAGTACTAGTAGCGGTTTTTTGGTTTGTTTTGCTTTGCTTTGCTTAGCGTATGTAGTGAGGAAGATATTAATCTTAAAAGAAGGACACACACAAGACTGAGATGCGAGAAAGGTGTTTTACTTTTTATTCTTTTTCGCCCTGCATGGGTTTGGGTTTGGGTCTGGTCTCGGTCTGGTCTAGTCTCGTTTGGTCACTCCCTCATCTCTCGGGGTTCTCAAACTTCTCACTCACTTTTAACCGTCATTTCATTTCATTTCATTTTACAGTGGTAGACTGGCAGTCTACTACAGTAGTGAACGCTACAGTCTTACGCAGTGTGGATTGGACATTTGGACGACGGACCAATGGTTGGCACAGACCTTTCGTCTAAAATCGGAATGCCATGGACTATTACACTAGTTTATTATGGGCTATATATATTTACCTAGTGGCCAGTGCTATGGCCTATATATGGGCTACGCCTTCAATTGGGTGTTCAACTTATTGCCAACCCAACCATTTTCATACTGTATAATACAAAGGAATTATGTTTCAGAATTTCGAAGAAAATAAGCTACACTTTGGAAAATGGTTGCCAGGCCAAAGTAACTAGAATGAATTATGAATTCCGGGGAAAAAACAAACGACTCTTATTTTGCTGTGTCGAAAAGCCTACAGCAGTTACAAAGTAACATTACATTACTACTGGTATAAAAAGCACAAGGACAATGAACAAGGTGGTTTCAGAAACCAAACCTATCAACCTCTTCATCTTTTTAATTGCATTTTTGGATGAAGCAACAGAATAATAGGCGACCAGAACATGAAATGACAAGATGAAATAGATGATAAATACTAATGTAGGATTTGAAATGATCAGCAACCTCCCAGAAAATTAGAATCTTGCAGGACAACAATGTTTCAGTGGCCTGTATGTAACTCAGATTCAGATAATTGGCAAAATAACAAGTTTTGTTTTAATAGAAACATTAACTTAAGAAACCAGGCAAAATTCACTGTGTCCAGAGGGCTTAGTTTACGAAAGCCACAGAGCTGCGTCTCTAACTAAGACTATCAATTATTACAAACTCACAGCAGTCGCCCCTTGAGCTCAAATCATGATTCCATAACCTCTTATTTTGGACACATAATTGTTTTAGCCAAATCTGACCGATCTGA
>ONZK01003241.1:32590-46181 GCA_900322385.1 Pharnaceum exiguum
AATTGGCTTTGACATTTCGAAGACGCTGACATTGAGGAGCATTTTCAAGGTCTCATGCCTACTTTTCGTCTCCATGTGAAAATTCGGATCAGCAAGAAATCCCAAGATGAGCATCACGAGCCCCTTCGAGATGTAAGCATCCTTAAGACTCACCTGATTCAGCCCTTCATGATCCAAGGAAGATAACTTGGATATGACTACAGATTTCGAGATTGTCCTGACCCCTATACTGGCGTAGATATCAAGAAGCCTTGCATGAGGGATGGAAGCCACATCACTCTTTGGACACCACACGAACACAGGATGTGCTGAAGATGTTTCAAACAGATCCTTCAGCAGCAGGTCATCAGGGAGAAAAACATCACGCTTCTCAACTAGAACAATATCTCTGGAAATTCCAGAAGTTGCTGGGATTTTTTCCACGGTCTCTGAGAACATTTTCTCATTTTTTAAGTTCCAGTACCGTAAGACATGCCTCCAGAAAGCACAACACTCATCATGCGAGAGAACAGTTCTCGACTTCTCCCAATCTTTCCAAAGCAAACAGTAGTCATCAGTTGAGGGGTGTGATCTTACCTTCAATGCCTTTGAAAAAAAGGCGGGCACCCTTGGCTTGTATATCTCTCCCAATACATTAATCCGTGCGGTGAACAGGCCATTATCATCGTACAGAATGCATTCTTTAGGACTAGCCCAATAGCCATCATCTGAGCTCATCGGAATCCATATCATGCTAGAGTCGTCATCAGCGGGTTTCCAGTCAGTTTTATCCAAGAATTTGTAGATACGCTTTATTCTTGGAAAATCAGAGAAGCACTTGATGTTGTTGGCGATCAATTCAACAGCACCACTGCTACACATATCTATATGAACTCCTATAAATGCAAGTTCTTTCTTGTAAGAACATATTGACGGCCCGTAGTAATCTTCAGCAATGAAAGGTCCATCCTCCTGCTGCAACAAGGAGCAGTCTTTCAAAGACTGACTAGGCTGAAAAAGCAAGCACTCCTGCGGCGACCTGTAACCCATGGTAGTTTTCAACCATTTCGTCCGGTGAATCCTCTCTCTGGAAGACTCTGGAATGGGTGTTTGGCAGTCAACATTGGCATTTTTTATACACTGCAGCAGCGATATGACACTGCCAGCAGCTATATCTGCAGAGTCTGCAGGGAAAAATATATGGGGGAGAACAAAATGTGCCCCCTTCTCAAAATCAACCACCACTCCCAAGTCCTTCAGTTCAGTTCTGTACTTATGAATAACTTTCCCATAGCAGTTTTCACTATCATCTATCATCGGAAGAAGAGTGATGTGCGAGATAAGCTCCCAATCTGCGCCAAACAGAATGCAATCTTTAGGTGATTGATGGTCCCCAATACGCGTTCTCAGCCATTTTGTCTCCCGAATGGTCTTCTCAAAGTCAGGTGGAAATGCTACTAAAGCTTTCCTCAACTCTCTGTAAGCTTTAAGAAAAGAGAGGGTATTTTCTTTGGTAAGGGAATTTGACGTCGCCTGCTGCTTGAAGTTGCAGCAAAATTTCTTGCATGCAACATCAAAGTCCACCACCATGCCAAGTTTTTTCAACTCCGATTTGTATTGAAAGATTTCACTTCCATAAAAGGAGGCATCAACAAAGGGAAATCCCTCAAGTACATCCAAAATGCAGCCCCATTTTGTAACATTTAAGAAACAATCTTGAGGAGCCATGAAACCAGCATTCGTACGCACGCATTTTGCAGCTTTCATACGTGCAACAATTTTTTCCGATGAATCAGAATGGCGGATACAATCAAGAGCAAATATAAAGGTTTTTGCCTTCAGAATATTCAAGCTCTCTGCAGGCTTCAAGTTGTCGATCACTATCTTGTAGTTATCCTTGAAACCTACCTCAACACCAAGTAATTCAAGTTCCTTTTTATAAGCTAAAATACCTGTTCCATAATAATCTGTATCCAGAAAAGGAATTTGGCTGATGATTGATGCATCTCCCCAAGCCTCATCAAAAAGGACTGATTCACCAGGCAACGAGTATCCCCAAGAGTTCTTTACCCATCTCACCTCCTTTATGCTCTTAATAAATTCCTCCACCGGGAAGTAGTTATCCCTCAAAAACCTTATGAAACCGAGCATTGAAATTACTTTGGTCTTGGTCAATCTTGAGCCAGTAGCCATGGACATGAGTTGTCCTGCTATGAAAATACATGCCTGTTTGCATTCAGTCATTACCCCTATCATCTTAAGCTCATCTTCATACTCTGTAATTTTCTTCCCATAAAACGCCTGATCAATCAAGGGTATATCAACCATATCTGAACCATTCTGCAGCAAAATCCCCCATGAAGAACCGGAAAGAAATGATTCAGACGGAGGTTTGTACCCTGCACAGCCACTGTACATCACCTTCAACCAGCTTCCTTTCTCAATGGAGCTCTTGAAATTATGAGGCAAATTACTCCCCTCGGATTTCAGCTTTCTAAGCCATTTTAGAAGCAGAAATGCATTCTGTTTTCTCAATGGCCCAGAAACAACTGGTAAGGCAGCATTTGGGGGGCATATATTTGGGATATCAGAAGCACCAGAATACTTCTCAAGAAACTTGAGCAGCTCCTTCTCTGGTGTATATAGACTAGCATATGTCCTACCATGTCTATAGTCATCTGCTAGCTCCACATAGTCCTCGCTTCTCCATGGATTAGAACCTAGCAGTTCGGCCCATATGCTACCATTAGCAGGTACAAGTAATCCTTTCCTTCTGACACATAAGCTCTTGTAGCTGTCCAGAACCGGCATTGCAGCACAAAGTTTTTTGACCTCCCACACACTGAGAAATTTCCTAGAGTGAGAGTGATAAAGGAAGTGTGAAAAACACAAAACCAGCTCACGCTGGCTGCTGATACAGTTAAGAAGTTCAGAGGCATATCCATTCACATCAAGTGTAGTGACATTCACATGATCTCTTAACCAGATGAGCACATCATTCACGCCTGCACAGCTCATCTGAGTGTTCTTCGGTAAGAAAAATGTTTGTCCAGAAGATGAGAATTCTTTGTTCCAATCAATCAGCCACGAGATCTCGCAAGCATCCTTGGATAGAATCAAGGATCGACTTGTCGTTGCTTCCTGTATACTAAAGAGAGATAAAGAGCCTGATGCATTAATATATTTCACAATTGGGATACTTCTCATGGAAGTTTCATTGAATCGGGTCCAATTTGTCGCGAGGAAAGAAAGCAGACTGACATAAACATCCTCCCCAGCACCTAACACAAGATTACACCTCTGGATGCATTTTGGATACCAAGCAAGGTCCACAAACTCAACTCCTAAGAAATTGAGAATGTCATTGTACTTATCTTGATCAAAAGAAGAGTGCAGTATATACATCCCTTCAGAAGAAAGATTGTGCAGTGTCACACCTTGTCTCTTCCCTTCATGTAATATTCCCCAGAAACTAGGCATTAATCTTCGTACTTCACCAGGCCTGTGGAAGAATAGCTGTTTTGAAGGTGATTGAGATGGTATGATGTTTACTTGAAGCAATTTCTCTCTTATTGTCTCTCGAATCACATTCAATTTTGAGTGGCAGGAGGTGTTGATGGGCAAGAAGGAAAACATCTGCGCCAGGACAGAAGGAGGTGCATCATCCCTTGTTTTCACTAGAGAGACAAACGCATTCACAAAAGCAGTAGGAACACAGTCAAGAATGCCTTGGTTCCATTTGTTATCCCACAATATTGTTTCCCTAGATGATGGAAGCAAAAAATCTGCTTGAATAATAAACGGAAAGTTAGTGACAGTCTCAGTAGGAAGAAACGCATAGATTCCAGGCGAACTCATTCCTCTGCTGAGGCGTTTGCTGAAGGGAAAGGCTAATGTGATAGTGCATTCCTCCACATCCTTCCTCTTCTCAACTCCGTTCTCTTCCTTGACTGGAAATCTCTGCCTCCACATGTAGTAGTGACATTCCCCTTCCTGGCCGTTACCATCTTCATTGGCATTCAAATGCACTGTATAAGACTCAGCATCAATGTTCTTCTTCGCAACAAAATCTCTTTCACTAGAGATTGAAATAGCCCGCATGGTGTTGAGGCTTGGAACCCCATTTGCTTCCTTGAACGAAAGCCGCTTAATCTTGGACAGGAACAGCAATAGTTCAGGGTGGAGACTTTCCAGTTGCTCCTTCACTGCCTGAACTTTATCAGGCTTCAATGGCAATATTAATGTAGTTGTTGGAAGAGCTTTGTTGTGACTGTAGATCTGCTGTATATCTGAGATAGAGGGCTTGCTGTCAACCCATTCCGGTACAATGTAGGCAATATCACATTCTGGGCAAGGTTTTTCGCTGAAACGAATCTGATAGCCATTACTAAAGATGTATGGCTGACCTGTCAACAGAAAGATGCTTTTGAAGCCGATACCTGCAAAACCACCACCAAAATTTACTACAACATTTTCGCAAGGAGTCTAACTATCCAATGTTAACATCAATATACAAATGCGAGGTATGCAATAGCAAAGTGAAAACTGAAGAAAATCTTAGCTTACAGCCCAGCATGTATAAAAAGCAGATAAATACGGAAGGAAGCATCAAGTACAAGTACTTTCTACAACAACAACAACAACAACAACAAAATCAGTTGAATCCCGTCTAAGATGGGGTACTGAGGAGGCCCGAGTGCTTTCTACAGACTAAATATATATGGATGGCAATATAATTAAGACCCCTGATGTAATTCAGGAATAATGCTTGGCCATCTACTGTCATGACTTTGGAGTTCTGACTCACGAGCATCGACCAAGTACTGTCTTTAACATTAATAAGTCAAAAGAATGAAAAAAAAAAGCATTAACAGCTATCTACAATTAAGTTGTTTTCACTGTCAATGTTCTGTCCGGAGAAACAATGCATATATCCGACGCAACAATGACAAACAAAGCTTTGATGCACAAGATCTGTTTTGTCACTAATGACATTTTTGGCTCTGCATAAAAGTACTGAAAAACACCAGCACCAAGTAAACAAAGCACACAAGGTAATGAAAGAAAGCAATCATACACTAAGCTTAAGGCCCATCCATTCAAAGAGAAAATAGAGAATATTACCATGCCTAGAACATTAACAAAATTGATTGATTAAATTTATTTTCACTTGACTGAAAGCATGTGATGAGCTCAGGATGAGCAAATTCCTACAGTGATCACAACAAAGACACAAAGTGCATCCTCAAATGATCAGACTAACATTGACAAACTTAAGACAAAAACATGTCTATGCACAGCTGTAACTTATGATGTCAAAGTTATTAGTTAACATGTAGATACAGTAGAATCACAGTCCCATTCCAGAACTTAAATCTCAATGAAACACGTAACTAATTATCAATGATTTTCAGTACCTTTCTCCCCAATATAACCGCGCTTCCTGTTGCCCGCCTTAGTTGAGTCACCAACATTACAGATTGATTCCATATTTTTCTTGGAAAAACCTTTTTCATTGTTGAAGATCAACAGAGTTGAGGGGGCTCCAGTTGCTGTTATATCCTTGGATGTTATCATGAACTCCAATGATGGCTCTACCCCTTCTAAATACTCATTATCCTCTGCGTTCTGCATGCATGAACACGTACAGTTCAAGAGTTATAAGACTATCAGTGCAGCTAGCTAGCATACTCCTAATCTTTCATTATGGCTACAATATCTGGAAACAATTGGAAACCGATAAGAAATCTGCAACTAACACGCTTAGCACTTCATTCATTCTGTCCACTGTCCTTTTATAAGAGAATGTTATGTCAAATTCCATATCTCAATATCAATCAGCTTAAATTTATACTTAATGGACTGACTGACTACTCGCACAAGCTGAATGTCGCTTTGAATGTAATTATTTTGAGCAAGGGAGGGGACTTACATGCAAAGGGTGGACATGTCAATATCCAGCCTACCCAATAGACAATAGATATAACTTACCTTCAAGTAATCTATCTACTGGGTTAATGACCCACGGGATTACCCTATCCATACAGCTCTAGTCCCGCGCTAAACTCATTAAGGTCGCCCAATATGGAGCAAAACTGAATTCGAGGCAACCCGGCACACTGACACACTAGTGACTAGTCGACTAGACACATGCATACACAACGAAATCACACATCAAACCACACCACGGAAGAAATTAAAGTACTAAGACTATGTAGTAGTATGAATAATAGGAAAATATATACCTGTATCAACTCCATAAGAAAATGGACGTCCTTAGAGTAAAGTTCATCAGAGAGGTATTTGACAGCCATGCGTAGCGTTTTACTGAGGGGGTTTTTCCCCACTCCAATCCAAAACCTCTCTTCTCTTATTTCTTCTATGTGATCTCTCTGTGATGAACTCATTTTATTTTGCTGCCTCTGATCTTCTTAACTTAAGAGTACACGTACAGTGAAGAGTTTATCAAGGGAGAGATGTATCGAGTAAATTAAAGTGTGATTGTAGATGATGATTAGTAACAGATACCTTGTTGCTAATTATACTGATCGAGTACTGAGGAAGTGGTGGTCTAGTAGTAGTGGCCTGGTTGAGTTATAATACTACACTACAGCAGCTGCTTTTGCTATATATATATGCTTTGCTTAATGAGGAGGAAATTCTTAAAGGTTACGATGAATGAATTTATAAAGACTTGTTACTGAGAGGGACAAGAGTCTTTCAATTTTGCATGGGTCACTCCACTAGTCTTCCCGGTTTCTCAGTGATTTACATTTACTACTGTGTCGCCACTTTTTCACCTTCTTTTTCTTTTTAGTACGGACGGACCTATCGTTGAACTTGAACAGACCTTTTCCCGTTGTAAAGTCGACTAGGTACTAGGAAATGCTTTATCTAGTGCTGGGTTCTGTACTTCTACAGTTCTACGCATTGAAAATAAGCAAGGAGTCATCAATGTGTTCATTCGTTGCGGACTTGCGGGTAACTTGAAGATAAGTTCGATTGTGAGTGTAAATTTCCATTTAATGGGTTGCTAAGGTAAAATCATCAAAATACTCATGGCTCAAAATGTTTAGAGAATTTTTTTCATGCATCCAGGCTTCCAGAGCTAATTGGAACATGAATTGTGTTTTACACGAGGTTTCCTTGGCCATTTGGATTGTGGAGTCGCGGTGCGTGTTTATAGGCGGTCCCTCTTTGCCCGATCAATAACATCCATGAACCATGATCCTCTTGTGTTTCCGAATTAGTCCAATGTCACAATTGGAAATTGTTATTAGACCAAGTATTGCTCCTAAGGAAAATGTATTATGATTCCGAAAACAATAAAGTGACTCCCGTTTACTGTGTCAAAAAAGATTAATACGGAGTAATGATTAGCTGAAACAAAAAAGTACCGTTCGTAAGTTATAACGTAATTTAAGAGTGAAGCAGCACCGTTCGTTAAAAGTCAGATATATACATCAGTCAATTTGATCCAAGTTTAACCAGCATACAGGAAATTCCCCTACAGTAAGCTAATATGCATTTAGGCAAAATGAAAAGTGAAAAGACACCATGTCTCATCGAAGTATCAAAATTTTTGTTTAATTAAGGTGAACACAAGAAGTTCAGGATTTCGGATCAAGGTCAAGTCAGAAACCAAACCTATCAACCTCTTCATCTTCATCATTATCATCGTCTTCCATAACTTCCTCCTCACTAAATATAGCATCGTCATCTTCTTCCTCAGCTTCCTCCTCTTCATCTTCCATCATGCTATTGCTGCTAGACCCTTTGTCCTTCAGACCAGTGCTCAAAACAACCGTCTCCCCCTTGGACTTCTCCATGTCTCTTCTCAGCTTTTCCATGTTTTCCCGGCGGCGATCTTCCTCAAGTTTTTCTTTCTCTGCCTTCCTTTTATCAAGATCAACCCTGCAAATGATTGATTTACATAAGGATTCCCAATCACGAAAGCAATAGAGCGAAGAGGGGGGAGAGGTAGGGTGTTGTGATTACTTATAAGTGTCCATGTACTCCTTGGCACTATCTTCAATAGACTTGAAGAAATCGTTCATCCCAGCACCAGTAACCGCAGAAACCCCAACTGACCGAAGATTCTTGTAGAATTCATCAAGCACGAGAGACAAACTGCGAGTCAAAGTTGAAGTGTAGGACTGGTCTGATTCCAGTGCCGCATGAAAGACCTCGAAATCATCCATCCACTGTACCACAAGAAGAAGCACTATCAGAAGCCAACAAAAACACACACAAAATCATTTGGGGTATATCAAACACAGACACTACTCACTAGCCACCTCAACCCTTCAAATGAAATCTTTTTTTTTGTTTTATTACAGGCACAACAATGGAACCCATAATTTCATCCTAGGATAAGAGGCTAAGAGCCTAATCAGCCAACATGCAGAAGTCGAAGACCATTTTGGATTAATAAACATAACAACATATAAAATACTCCTATAATAAAGCAATCTATAACACAGTCCCGGATTAAAAAACTCCTCATCGATTTGTTTCTGTTCCCAATTTGCAGGGAGACCTCTTCTGTCAACAGCACTCACTGGAAACCCCACTTTGAAAAACAAATATACAAGAAAGAAAGGAAGACCATGATCCATACAGCCAAAACCAACTGCAAAGATGGATAAATAATGACTTCCATCTCATCAAAATGCTGATACTTGAAACATACATTTCTTATCTAAAAAAGAAAATCATCGAAGCATACAAACACCATAATGAACATAACAGGACAAAACAGAAAGTCACATCTTCCTAGCAAGCATGACAACCACAATGTCGCAGAGAAAAAGAAAGATAATGTAAGAAGAAAGAAAGGGGTTGAGAGAGGGGTGGGGTTGGAGTCGCAGAGGTTGAGGGTTCTATACAAACTAAATTTAACACTATGCAAGATTATCCATATCAGAAAAACAAAATTACCTCCAGAGCAAACTGGTGCTGCGCCACATCAGTTTTGTTGAAAACAAGAACGAGTGGCAGCCGTGTTTTATAAAGAATGCTACAAGCATACAGCATATTACTCATAAAAGTTGCTGGGCTTGACGAGCGAGGAGTATCCACCACATATGCGACCACAGTTGGGAAAGTGGACGCAAAAGCTTCTGTAATGATGGCCCCAGAGGCAGACCAAGTGAATATTTCAATCTGGCCAGGAGTGTCGACAAGGACATAGTCAAGCTCGTCGGCTCTCCGTTCAATTGTTGCAACAACCTGATGTTATTATGAAAATGCTTAATTAGAATTGAAACTAGGTAACATATCAGAAATACAATTTGCATTCTTTACAGCAGCTAACTTTGTTTTAGATACACAAACATATACGGATATACCTACTACGTAAAACAGAACAATGAATTTACAAAAGGAGAGCATTGCAGCGAGAAAGACAGCAACAAAGTAATGCAGAAAGAATGAAGGGGTAAAACAGAATAAGAAAGACAGCAACAAAGTAATCAAGACATCAATTAAGAAAGTAAAGGCCAACAGGATTTCAAGAGAATTCCAAATTGACAGTAAGGGAAGGGGCAAAGAAAAGTAGCAGCAAGACCAGTGCAAACAAAACAGAAATATTGCCAAAATAACAAAATCGCTAGCTAAATCGAGCACCCTCTTCAAGGAAAGGGAAAAAAAGGCCAAAATACACAAATTTAAAACAGATTTACCTCATCGAACTTAGTAGCAAAGAGATTGAGGGACGTCAAAATTCCCCCATTAGGACCAAGATTAAATTGTTTCATAACCTCCTTATACTTGACAGTGTCTCTAATATCAATATTAGCACCAAAGGGAAGGGTCATTACAGCAGGATCAAGATTGAGCACATAACCGCGAATGTTGGAGGCGTGTGTATGGCAGACCAGGCGATGCATAAATGTCGTCTTTCCACTACCTAATCACAATCCAAATGTAGTCTTTTAGCTTTTTAGTGTCCATTTCATTACCAATCAAATTGTAGGTAGCAAAAACATTAAACATCCCACAAAGTAATAGGACATCAACAAACAGCCATGATACAATCACATCAATGAAGGGTAAGGCACTGACCAGCCATGCCAACAACGATAATGATAACGGGTTTCTTCTTGAAGGTGGAAGAAGGCTGAATCTGCAACTTGTCCATTGACTGCATCATCTCCTCTTTTTCCTTCCCCTGCAATTAGTGCAAATAGCAGCTTAATAAAGTATAACCTTAGTATTTACTTTGACATGGCATGAAAATGCCACCACCACTGCTAGAATGTAATTCTACAACGGGTCTAGTCGGGTCACCTTGGAATCCTCAGATAAGTCCATTTGCACCGTTGTTGTTGATGATGATGGTGCCACTACTTTGTCAGTCCCATTTTCGTTCAGGTTCATCTCAGAATCAACTTCCATCACTCAAGTAAAGTAGCCCTACCCTGAACAAAAAAATAATTACATGCAAGTTAATCTACAAACATAATAGCACATTGATGCCTAGTAAGAGTTAACTTGCCATGAGATGATTACCAACAAACAAGCAAACATAAAAACAAACACCCTTTTTTTGTTTGTTCCCCAACTAACTAACTGATACACACTCAAACACACTTTCCCTTGTAAATTTCTTCTTCAATTTTCATGGCTTATCATATTTATTAAATTCACATTGTTAATTTGTTATGGCCAACACCAAAGCAAAGCAAAGCAAACCCACCTGCCGTTAATCACTAGTAACAGTATTACAACCTTCTCTTCCTTAAAATGATAAAAAGGTATCTTCTTTTTCTTATATAACTTCCCCTGCCCCTTTCTCATGATATTTGTTTTTTTATAAAGTCAAGTAGAAAATTAGGGTTAATTACACAACAAGACAGCCTCATGTAATGTAAATATAATATAATATAATATAATATAATTGGCAAGTCCATAGATAGATAGAGATACATAATAGCCTGCCTACATACCTTACCTTGGTGGCTTTGGAAGATGAAGACTCAGAGGAAGAGAGAGAGAGAGAGAGGAGTACTTGGAAGGGAACAGAACAGAAAGAAATTTCAGAGAAATGCTCTTTCTTTCTTGTTACTTTTCAGTCAGGAGAGGTCTCTTCTCTGTAGTGCTGCTGCTTCTGCCTTTATTATTTCTGTTTCTCTAGAGTAAAGAAAAAAAACAAACAAACAAACAAACGGGCCAACTTTAATGGGCCATAATGTCCAATAACATTTCATTTTGTTTAGCCAAAAACTGAATATTCTTTCTTTCTTGGGCTGGCTTTGAGGCATATGCCATTGCCATTGCCATTGCCATTGCCCTAACATAACAGGAACCTCCCTTGTTTCCCCTGCCTGCCTGCCTGCCATTCACTGATTCACAGATTCACAATCACCCAAAACCAAAAGGGTAGAAAGAAAACCCATCACCCAGTTGTTAATGACTCATCATCAATCATCATCATCATCATCATCATCATCATCCTGTTGAGTTAGGGATATTATACTTTGGCTTGCCTTGCCTTTCATCAATCTATCTTATCAATTAATCAACAAAGTTGGTATCTTTTTGAAACCTTCTTAGCTCAGAAACTCAAACACCCACTTTTCGAATATTCATTTCAGTTTCAATTTCCAATGGGTGGAGGAAAGAGGAGACCTCATAATAAAAACAACTCTAGAAAAGCAAGTAACAACAATTCCCTTTTTGTGGAAGGTGGCATTTTGGCTGGCTTTGATACTCCTCCTCCTCCTTTGAAGAAGAATAACTCTCATCAAAGAGGTGAGGTGCTCTCTTCCCCCCAATTTCTGATCTTTTAATTATTTCATTTCATTTGGTGTCAAGTAGGTATTATGGCTTTTCTGGGTCTGCTTTACCAATTGTTTGAATTTGGTGTTTGTTTGTTTGATTGTTGAATTTCTGAAATGAATGCAGGACAGAAGAAGAATTCATCAGGGTCAAGATCTAGAAATAACAATAATAATGGTGGTGGGTCTAGTTCAAATGCTAATGCAAGTTTAGTTCCAAAGGGAAAGGCTGTTCCTTTGAAGAAATCTAACCCAAACCCAAATGCCTTTCATTATCAATACCCTTCTCTCAATTTCCAGGTATATTGTGCTTTTCCCTGATCAAATGCCTTTTCTCTCAGTCATTTAATTGCAGTTGTAGTTCTTTTATGATCATAGTTTCTTAGAAAGATTGAAACTTTATTTACAGTTCTACAAGTTTAAGGCTTGTTTATATTGCTTTCACTCTCAAATTTGTGTGTCAATTGATAATAAGCTTTATCTGATGCTCTTGAGTTGAAATTTTGGATCTTTTTTATAAGCTAGATGAATTTGATATCTTGTAGAATAAGAACTTGTTACCAGGTTAATTAAAATTTGGGTATGTTGCAGCATTTGGTATCTAATTCTTTGCTTTGCTTGTGAAATGTTTTTTGTATTCAATGCACTGATGGTATTGGAATGATGAGTTAGCTTAGTCCATACTAGTTTCTCATTGTGGTGGATACTTTTGTTGTCATTTTGTCAAGATCAGGGGTATATTATGTGTAAACTGAATGGTTCTCGGCACATGTAGGATGTTATGCGATCGGAGTCTTTGCTTAGTGACAAGGATGATAATGCAAATGTGTCGAATCCGATCATCTTATTAGGCAACAAGAGTAGCAATATTGTAGTTTACGAGGATTCAAAGCCTTCAATGGAAGCTCCTAAGGTGGCGTACCAATATGAATACAACTCTGACTTTGTTTTGGGTGAGAGCTCACACAATGCACTGGGATATTCGGAAGATCCGGATTTGGTAGATGAAGAAGAAGAAGAAGAGATGCATAGAGGATTAGGGTTCTCTGATAAGCTGGAGGCTGAAGCGAGTGGAGGAGTGGTATTGTCAACCAAATCTGTGATAGAGGCTGAAGAGCCTGGTTGCAATGATATGGACGAAGATACTGATGAAGGCTCGATGGATGATGGGTCAGAGCAAGAATTTCTGGATGAGACCTCATCTCCTAAGAAGAACTCTGCATTTGTCTCTATTGGAGGTGTGAGATTGTACACTCAAGATATTTCTGATGGTGAAAGTGAGGACGAAGACGAGGAGTTATCTGAGGAAGGTAGCTCTTCTGAAACATCTGACAGTGATGATTCTACCTCAGACTTTGGATCTGATGGTGTTGATGAGGATGTCATGCAAGATTACTTAGAAGGAATAGGTGGAAGTGGACAGCTTTTAGATTCCAAGTGGCTGGCATTGCAAGATCTTGATAATTACGCAGAGGTTGATGGAAGTGATGATGATTCTAGTGATGAATATGGGGATACTTTGGATAAGTTGAGTGGTTTTGCTCTTCAGGAAGCATCCCGGCAGTATGGTGCGCAAAAGAAACAATCAGTGCAAAAGCGACAATCAAAAAAGAAGTCATTTTCTGGCGCTGACAAATCTAAGTCTGCTGTCGATTGGTCTCCATCTGTGGATGATATTATGTTTGTGAAGGATCCAAGGCGACTTTCTGGTAAAAAGAAGCATACTGCTGGCCTTCCACAATCTTGGCCTTCAGAGGGTCGGAAGAATAAAAAGTTTGGGAGGTATCCAGGTATGGTTCTTCTAATAACTTTGAGGCATTGGTGTCTTTCTG
>ONZK01003241.1:46634-62376 GCA_900322385.1 Pharnaceum exiguum
GGGGGGGAATGCTTGTTGCATTGCTTACGCCATATTTGTGAAAGTACCTACTGTGTACCATAATGCTCAACCACACCTTCTGAGAACAATCTTTTTATTCTTATGAAAGATCATATCTATATTTCTGTAATTCTGTTATTTTTCTGTGAGTTTTCATGTGACTAAACACCTTGACACTTACTTATCAGGTGAAAAGAAGAAACATCGTAAAGAGATGATCGCCGTGAAGCGAAGGGAGAGGATGTTAAATCGTGGTGTGGACCTTGAAGAAATAAATTTGGTAATTAGGAATTCTGATTAGTGCATATACTTTCCATGTGTTCTTGATGTTATTGGCTATGTCAATTACTAGTTAGCTACCTTGTTCTATCAACCTGTTGTCCTTGATATTCTTAGCTTACTCTAACTGTACTGGGTATCTGGATTTCCATACTCCCGTCTTTACTACTTTACGTTTCTGCACTGTAGAAGCTGAAGCAGATGGTTATGAACCAGGAGGATGTGCTCGCATTCCAGCCCATGCACCAACGAGATTGTGCCCAGGTATGTTGATACGTGTCCGGTGTCCCTATGTATTGTGACGCAACTCATTAAGTCTGTTGTTATTAAATTAGAACTGCATTTGCTACTCGTAGGTCCAACGACTAGCCGCTATATACCGACTAAGGAGTGGTTCCCAAGCTTTTGGCAAGAAAAAGTGAGTATTGGTGCCATGTAACTCTTGTCAAATGTCTATTGATTATGTTAAAATGGCATTTGAGGTGACTTAAACCGATATGACGGAAGCTCTTAATGAGCAGTGTATGTGCTACTGTTGCAAATGCATAATATGGTTTCATTAGAGCCATCCATATGACCCTCTTGTATAAGTTATGCTATTGAGGAGGTGTAACTGCATAGTGACTTTACGAGGGAGCACTTGGCCTTTATGTGGGCTATAGTGCGGCACCCGTGTTTCTTGTTGTGCCAAGTGGTGGGATATGCTCCTCGGTGGATTATGACTAGTTCTCTTGGACATGTCAAAAACTCATTCTTGAAGTTGACCCTTTGGAACATCGATGGTTGTTTTTGAAATGTCATTTTGACATTTATTAGCCTTTTTTTTTTACTGGCCCGGTTGAAGGTAAATATGACAGTTATTGGACCCTGAATAAGTGGACCACTGAAGTCTGAACCCTCGGTTTCTAGCGGTTATACTGATAGTGGTCAGTAACTGTTGTGAAATGACTTGTTAATTGGCGGAAAGTGTCCCGTTATCATATTATACTGGTTTTCTGACCCAATTCAGTTGTCCCAAATTCGGTATATCTATTCATATTGAGCTGCCTAATGGGTCACTCCTGAAGTCCTGACACAGAATGTGTCATCCATGAACATGCACAGCATCTTTTGGGGTAATTGGTGTGTTCCTAGTTATTGTGCTCATGAACACATTTCCCCTGCAGTTGTAGTTTTATTGGGAGCTGGTATTGCTCAATTTGAGACGAGCTTGTTGTGTTGACTGCCATCTCTATGCAATTGCTCGAGCTCTTTTTTCTATAAAAAAATCATTTATATTGCTGAAATGGAGTCTTATCTCCTGCGGAATCTGATGAAAACTTTCGAAAACCGTTTTAAACCACTGAAACATTGGTGCATGGTTACACATGGTAACATCTTTAAACAGAAAATCAGGTTTGTATATATATTCTGCATCTGCTGTAGGTCTCGGCATACTGAATATTTTCTTCTGGTTATTTTTGTTGAAATGTGGGTTCCCTTCCTGTCTGTCTTTTTTTTTTCTTCTCTTGATTGATGATGTGCTTGACTAGTGTGTTAATAATGACTTGATGATCTATATTATCATCCCAATTACCATTTGAATCATCTTATGTTGTTTGCCGTAATTTGAGATATTCTCCCCTGATTTCTCAGGTTTGTCATAGTGAGTCGGACACCACACACATCTATGCCTTCTGCCAGTGATGCGATTCGCCTGGAGAAGGTAGACCAAGAGGGATTTCTATGTGCTTTCATCTTTTCTTTCATCTTCCTTCCCTGCAGACTATGCTTGTGCATCCCAATTCTGATGCAATTTGATACCTGCAGCTTATTGGAGGTAGCAAAGATGATGGTGATTTTCCGGTTGTTGATAAGCCCCGAAAGACAGGCTATGGTTCTGCCCCAAGCAAATCAGCTAAGAGCTCAGCGGATCGTCAGGGCAGCAGTGGAAGAAGAGGGGGAAGAAGTAGCGGACAAAAGCCTGCAGCATATGCGAACCAGCCTGTCTCCTTTGTCTCTAGTGGTGTGATGCAGTCGGACACTAAAGTTACTGTTGAATCATCACAAGATAATACCAATCTAGAAAACAAAGCGATTGCCAGTGTCTCCTCAACTTTTGGTTCATTTGAAGTGCACACCACGGGGTTTGGCTCAAAGATGATGTCTAAGATGGGGTATGTGGAAGGTGAAGGTTTAGGGAAAGACGGCAAGGGAATGTCGAAACCCATTGAAGCAGTTCAACGCCCAAAATCACTTGGATTGGGCATGGCTTTCGATGAGACAAGCAGTGAACCGGCATCAGCTCCACGGTCAGCACCCGCGAAGCGAAGTGGTAGTTCGTCGAAGAAGAATAATCATATTCCCAACATTGGAGCTTTTGAGAAACATACAAAGGGCTTTGGATCAAAGATGATGGCACAGATGGGTTTCATTGAAGGAGCGGGTTTGGGGAGAAATTCCCAAGGCATATCTACCCCATTGTTTGCAGTTCGGCGTCCCAAAGCAAGAGGTTTGGGTGCTGAAGGGAGGTCATAATTTATGAGTTCCTACAGGAAATGACCCATGTATAGATGTCCGTCACACATGCTTCCGGGCATTGTTGTTTGCTGTCCTCGCCAAGGCTTTGGTGTGAAGACCTAGTAGCATATTATCGCTTGGAGGTCTCCGCCAAAGCTGTTACAAGAACCTTACTTATGTCAACCTTACTTATAGACTGTTTAATTATCAAGCTAGCTGTGGCATACTCAGCCACCTCAATGTACTCTTTCACTTACCTAGGTACTAAACCTCAATGTGCTGTGCTGTTTAGCTTATGAAAACATGAATCAAACATCTGAATAATAAGGTATTTTCTGTTCTAGATGGATGATACAAGTTTCTCCCGTCTCTGAAGTCCGTTGCTACTTGTTAGTGTGGTTGTTGATTCCTCCTGTTAGTCAAATCTAACATCTCATCAACTACCACTCTACAAGTTTGCTTGCTTGGCTGCTTGTAAAGGACCAAAGTGAAACCCTTGTCAAGTCTTCAGTAATCAAAACTGATCCTCTCTCCCCCTATCATCTGAATCTCCACACCCATTACTCATTAGTGCACTCAAAATGCCATTTGTGTACCACTTTGACAACTCACCTTCAGCCCAAAAAAAACTGACAAATTCTCCAGGAATTCTGAACACACACAACCCAAAAAAAGAAAGAAAAAAGGAAAAAGAAAACAGCAGTTCTACTGCAAATCTTAAGATCTTCAAATATGTACATATCACAACTGAATTGCAAACTCAGCAAAGCAAGCTTAAAAAGTCTGAAACTGGGGACAGTATGTATGTACAGACAAAAAACCAGACAGGTCTGTTACCAAACAGCCTTCTCCATATAAACCCCTCAATTTCAAACACAACTAATGACAACACACAGACTTTTCCACCTTTACTTCAGACACACAACTTCACTTCAACTGCCAAACAGACTAGATCTCCACCCAACAGGCTAACACTATCCCCATCCAATCATCATCATGCCACCCTCACCACCACCACTCCTGCCACCAAACAAAGGCCGTACCTTTCACCAAACACTAGTCCTAACAATCACCTTCTTAGCCTACGCCTCTCTGCACGCATCTCGAAAACCACCCAGCATTGTCAAATCAGTCTTAGGACCCGAAATTCCACAAAACAGCACTGACCCAGATCACCATTTCCCCTCTCCTCAAATGGGTTGGGCCCCATTTAACGGCTCACGTGGGACCCACAGGCTAGGTGAGCTTGATCTTGCATTTCTCTCATCTTATGCTGTTGGCATGTTCTTTTCTGGGCACTTGGCTGATCACACTTCTGACATAAGGGTGTTTCTGTCATTTGGTATGTTGCTTAGTGGTGTTTTCACTGTTGGGTTTGGGTGTGGGTATTGGTTTGGTGTGCATAGTTTGATGTATTATGTGATTGTTCAGATGCTTTGTGGTGTGTGTCAGTCCACTGGCTGGCCTTGTGTGGTCACTGTGGTGGGCCACTGGTTCGGAAAGTCGAAGCGGGGGCTGATCATGGGAGTGTGGAATTCACACACTTCTGTAGGGAATATCCTAGGCTCGGTGATTGCCTCGTATATGCTTAGGTTTGGGTGGGGTTGGTCCTTCTTCTGGCCGGGTGTTTTCGTGTTCTTGATTGGTGTTTTGGTGTATTTGTTGCTTGTTGTGAACCCTGAGGTCATTGGATTGTCTGTTGAGAGTGAGGTTGAGTTGAGTGGCATTGTGGAGAATCAGTCGATTGAGGTTTCGGATAGTGTGGAAGTTGAGCATTTGAGTTTGCTTCAGTCTAAGAATGTAGAATTTAGTGATGATCCAATGCTTGTGGAACTGAAGGAGGTGGAATCTGCTGATGCCATCGGGTTTTTGGAGGCTTGGAGATTGCCTGGTGTAGCATCTTTTGCGATTTGTTTGTTCTTCTCTAAGCTTGTGGCTTACACATTTTTGTACTGGTTGCCATTCTACATAAGGCACACAGGTATAACTATCATTCGACATTGTCTCTAACTCTTTGTTTGGTTTTCTTTGAATTGATTGGATTTGCTATGTTTCCTGATGTTAGCATTGTGTTTTGTATTTATTTGAAGCTGTTGCTGGTGTTCACTTGTCTCACCAAGCCGCTGGCATGTTGTCAACAATATTTGATATTGGTGGTGTTCTTGGAGGGGTATTGGCGGGTATAGTTTCTGATAAGCTTGGAGCTCGGGCTATAACTTCTGTTTCATTTCTTCTGCTATCAATCCCTGCACTAGTTCTGTATCGCATTTATGGGAGTGTTTCAATGTTTAGCAACAATTCTTTGATGTTCCTTTCGGGTTTACTAGTGAATGGACCTTATGCTCTCATAACAACGGCTGTTGCTGCTGATCTTGGGACGCAGAGTGCCATTAAAGGGAATTCTCGTGCATTGGCCACAGTGACAGCAATTATAGATGGCACGGGTTCAATTGGGGCAGCTATTGGTCCAGTTCTGGTGGGTTATATATCGACTAGCGGATGGAATAGAGTATTTGCTTTGCTTATTGTTTCAGTATTCGTAGCAGCATTGTCGTTGATTCCTGCTGTAAAGTCAGAGATAAGAGAGAGGAAGGCTGGTATCCAGCTGAATGGAACAGCTCATTGATCATTTGCCCTTTCCATAGCTTTTTCAGCTGTATAATATCACTAGGCGTAGCTGAAGGAAAACATAGATCATTTTTCACGGTCCTGATTAGTTGGGTCAAGTGGGCCTTAGATACCCTAACGGCATCTTGTCCAGTCACTGCTGTTGAAGTTCGTATGAAAAGAGAATGATGTGTGTTAATTGTCTTCTCTACCAATTTGCAGTTGAACAATAAGGCGACGAAGCACAGCTAATACGCATTGTGACACATTCTCTGCTGGGTTGAGGCTACTGTGAGGTGTGTGCTGTACATTTTGGTTCTGTTTTTATGTAGATCAATTTTGGCGGTTCCTGCAGAAAGTTATAGGTTAGCTGCAAATATGTAGTAGAGTTGTATACACATACGTTTTGTATCACATTCTTTCAACAATTTATGAACTCGATTTTGCCCCAAGTTGTTTCTCTGCTATTCCTGTAAACCTAAATGTTATTTTTGGCTGCCAAATCTTGTAAAGCATATAACTATATATCAGGAGGCATTCAAGTTGGAGACCTATGGGTTAGTTCTCTAGGCATTACTGTGCAAATAAATACAGAAAGTTTGAGTCTTTGTCATCAGTCATTACTAAGGGAAAAATACAGAAAGTTTGAGTCTTAGTTTATCACTAAGAGGTATTACTCTTGGCGTTCGTCAGTTTCTACAAGGTGCTTGGCCTAAAGCGAATTCCACTGCTCCAGTCTTCCAGACGTATGGGTTAACGCTCTTGGCGTTACTATGGGCAGAATAGAGAAAGCTTGAGTCTTTGTTTATTTTTACGGGTATTGCTCTTGGCGTCATTCAGTTTCTCTCCAGCTGAAGTTTGTAGCCATGCTGTTGTGTACTGCATCCGTTGGAGCATTGAGTTGTATGCTTTACAGAGTAATATTTGACCTTCAGGTTGCTAATTCTGTAATTCTGTTGCTGCAACTATCTGCAAATGTGGTGTCTATACTTGTAACTTTATTCCGCATAATTGTGGCAATATTTGCGGAGTTTGTAATGCGGTAGGAAGTTGATTGAGCTAACAAAATTCTTTGCACTCTCCGCTCCCTTGACACTGAAAGGAAGAACACTATCCTAGTACTACTAGTGCACCATTGCGTATTATTCGGATCCGACTAAGGGTGCGAGTTATTAAAAAAAGAAACGGATACCCATTCTTATTAATTTTTTTAATTTGATACAACAACAACAACAACAACAAAACTCAGCTAAAATCCCATCTTCTCAGATGGGGTCTTTTTTTAATTTGGTACTCCGTAATGACTACTAAAAATTGAGAGATACATATGCTAATTATCATATTGTAAGTTTGTAATATATTTTTTGAAATTAAAAAGGTAACAAATTGTGACAATGCCAGAACAGAAGCACCCACATAAATAGAACAGTCAAACATAACATAACACTAGTGTTTCAACAAAGACTGTAGTGTGGCTGCTGGGCTCATCAGTGGCTCTACACTTAAAAGGAATCCCATCCCATTCCATTCCATTCTCTCTCCACAAAACCAACCCTTAAATTAATCAATGGCTGCTTGTTCTTCTTCAACCCTTCAAGCTTCTTTATTCTCTTCAATAATACCCACTAACCACCCAAACACCAAACAATCATCCTACTTATCAGAACCCCATCACCAACAACTGTTATCTCTCAAACCCAACAAAAACAAAAGGGGGTCGTCGTCAGTGTTGTCTGTGCGGTGCAACTCCTCATCGTCATCATCAGTGAGTGATACAATGGGAGAGAAAGAAGCAAAGCTGTGGGGCGGAAGGTTTGAGGAGAGTGTAACTGAGACTGTTGAGAAGTTCACCGAGTCAATCTCCTATGACAAAGCCCTTTATAAGCATGACATTATGGGTAGCCGTGCTCATGCTACCATGCTTGCTCATCAGGTCTACTTTCATTCACTCATTCTTCTCTATATATACGAAGCTTATTGATAGAAAGATTGAAACTTTACTTGATTTTGCTGTTTGTTTCCCCATGTCTGTTTAATTAGTTGGTAAAAGATTGATTTTTTATTGCCATTTTGGTGAATGTTGATGTGGGTATGGTAAAGAAAGAATATTTTTATTATGCTAAGGTCTAATTGATCAGTGGCTATGCTTGAAAGCTGCTTAGTGGGTGTTCTGCTCAATCTTGATGTCCTTTGTCACTTCCTAGAAACATTGAAGTTTTATTGGCATTTGTATAATTGATGTTTCCCTGTTGGTAAAATGTTTTAGTTCTTTAATGTGCTGTGAAGTTTGAATAGATTGTTAAGAGTTATAGGTTTGTTTTTCAGTTTTTTAATGTGGGAGTTGGTTCAATTATTTCCTGATGGTAGTTGTTGTGTGCCCTTAATTAGAATTTAAGACCATGGGTTTTGATAGACGAATTATGTGTGCAGTGTGCTAATGTGTTGAAGCTTATGTAGTGGTGTGTTATAATCTTCCGAATGAAGGGATGTTATAATTGGAAATGTGATTGATGATGGGGTTTTGGTGTCTTATAGGGGCTAATGAGTGTAGAAGACAGAGATAGTATACTGCAAGGCCTTCAGGAGATAGAGAGGCGCATTGAGGCGGGAGAGTTTGTATGGAGGAGGGATAGAGAAGACGTGCATATGAACATTGAAGCCGCTCTCACTGATTTGATTGGTGAACCTGCAAAGAAGCTTCATACAGCAAGGAGCCGAAATGATCAAGTTCTCACTGACTTCCGCTTGTGGTGCCGGGATGCCATTGATCAAGTTGTCTCAAAAATTCAAAGGCTTCAGGTTGTTCATCTGAACTTTTTTTATTTCAGCTTGAGGTTAGGTTGCCTTTGTTATGGTAACAATTGATATTATTTCAGCTTTCATTGTGGTCTTTCTAATTTACTGCTAAATTATCGAATTCTGAAATTTTATACAAAATGTAACTTGTTGAGGGGTATAATTTTTAAGTAGGAGTTTCTTTCACTGTTCATGTAGTTTTACAGAGCTGTTCTTGTGCTCAAGTATTTATTTATCATACAAATCCTTGCAGGCATGTGTCTTTTGACTTGTCTATTTAGCAGTCAGGTGATGCACCTTGTAGGTGTTGTTCTTATTATACTTGAACTCTCATATTATGACATCTGCAGGTTGCCCTAGTTACACTGGCCATGAAGAATGAAGGCCTGATTGTTCCAGGATACACCCACTTGCAAAGGGCCCAACCTGTTTTAGTGGGACATCTTCTTCTTGCATTTGTTGAACAGGTTTGCATATGATTTTTGAAGTTAATTAATCTTTCTTTGAGGGTTGATGGGTGCTTGCGTAACGTACATTCTGCAATCTGTATGATCTTTCTGTTCTGAGAAACCCAGGAAATTTATCATTTTCATATTTTATCAACAGCTAGTTTGGTTTAAGGGAATTGTGTTCTCATGATTTATAACTTTATTGGATTTGAGTGAAGTTTTTTGGTTTTTGCAAAACATGGGAATTTATGAGGAAGTGCATCCTACCTAGGCCCCCTAGTAAGCCACTTCCTTCATAATTGGGGAAGTTACTTTCCGTTGGAATTAACTTCTCAGATCATATTGCTAACCAAACAACAAATCCTATCCCTTTCCAAAAAAAATAAAAGAACTCCTATATGCAATTCCTATGAGTTATCAAATCTCATGATTTTGCATGCTAGCCAAACAAGCTGTAAGTTGACCACTGGGTCTTGGAAGAAGGGTATCTAAGGATGCATAAATTGGTTCATCACCTTCTTAGCTTGTCCTCATTATTTCTACAACACTATGTTTGTCTTCCCTCCAGTAGAGTTACTTTTGCTGTGGGATCTCACTGTTTTGGTGTGCCATGTAGCTTGAACGAGATGCTGGTCGCTTGAAAGACTGTAAAACTAGGTTGAATTATTGTCCGCTGGGTGCATGTGCTTTAGCTGGCACAGGCCTACCGATTGATAGATTTATGACTTCTGAGGCCTTAGGATTCACTGCTCCCTTAAGAAACAGGTAATTCAGTTTGCACTCTCTCCTCCTCCTTTTCTTTTCTTTTCTTTTTTTTAAAAGGAATTGAAAAGTTATGTGTAAGCAATCACATGTGTGTCTACCTTGATTTTCTCCTCCTAGCATGTTCTTTGATGATTATGATGATGTAGTTTCCTTGCTTCTGAAAGCAGTTGAATGCTATCGCACAAACCTTGTGAGCTTTCATTTTGCATAAGTTGGAATTAACTTGAACTATGGTTGTGAGTTTAATCCCAGTGTTTGATCTTGAAACAACTAACAAGTTTAAGTTTCTGAGCTTCTGGAGAAGTTTGAATTATTCTGCAAAGGAGCTGGTAAGTTGATACCCTTGCTTGCAATACAATCTTGTTACAGGGTATTTTGAGAACTGTTCTTTTTGGTCAAGGTTGATATATATCGTTTATTGTCTATAACTCTAAGTAATGTGGCTGCTTGTATTTGGTGCATGCTTTTAGTGTGATTGTGATGCATCTAGAGGGCTTCTCTGAACATTATAAAAACTGCTCTTGAACATAGGGCAATCACATTTGGCCTCTTTTATTGACTAACTTCTTTTCAATACAGCATTGATGCAGTTGCAGATCGAGACTTTGTAATAGAGTTCCTCTCTGCGAACTCCATTTTAGCCATTCACCTTTCTCGTCTTGGTGAAGAATGGGTGTTGTGGGCCTCAGAGGAATTCGGATTTTTGATCCCTAGTGATGCAGTTTCCACTGGGAGTAGTATAATGCCGCAAAAGAAAAATCCAGATCCAATGGAACTTGTCCGTGGTAAATCTGCACGGATTGTAGGAGACCTCGTTACTCTTCTAGTACTCTGCAAAGGGCTTCCCCTTGCTTATAATCGTGATCTACAGGTACAAGCAGATGATTCTACATTTCATATAAACGACTGTATTTAATTTTAAGTGAGCTCTTTGCTACGTGTATCTCCGGTTTCATTCTTCTGCTGTTATCTTCCTAGGAAGACAAGGAACCTATGTTCGACAGTGTGAAAACTATTCTGGGAATGCTTGAAGTCTCTGCAGAGTTTGCACAAAATGTTACATTCAATAAAGAGAGAATTCAGAAATCTTTGCCTGCTGGTCATCTTGATGCCACCACACTTGCAGATTATCTGGTCGAGAAGGTGAGACTTCTTTTCTCACTTTCACTTCATATGTGCATATTGTGTGTTCAATCTCCTTTGCGCGTAGTTTTGGCTACTAAAATCATCATCATGTGCAAGAAAGATACGCTGTTGTCCGGTACTTAGTTACTTACATTGGTTCTGCAATTGATGTGTTGGTTGGTTCCAATTTACTCTTTGAAGGTGTTCTTAATAATGTAGATTGCCTCTGTTTGCGTTGTTAGAAAATAGCTGACAGTCCCCATTCCCCCACTCCTTTTCTTACAGGGAATACCCTTCAGAACTGGCCATGATGTAGTGGGACGGTTGGTCGCATTGTGTGTCTCCAAGGGCTGCCAATTGAAAGACCTTACCCTCGAGGAGTTCAAGACAATTCATACCGTATTTAGCGAAGACGTTTATGAGTATGTTGGCGTGGAAAACTCGGTGAAGAAGTTCAGTTCATATGGCTCAACTGGTTCAGATTGTGTGGCTGGTCAACTTGATTTTTGGGCTGCGCAACTTGAGATAGACAGGAGTGCGTTTAGCTTTTCGTAAAAGTTGTATGCAAGAAGATGTTAGCTTATAACAATCGTTTGACCTTCTAGCACTGCCAGATTGCCACCTAATTTAAGGCATTTCACTGATATTTTTTTTCTTCTTCGTTTCTTTTTGGCGGCCTTTCTTAGTGCCTACAAACTTTTGTGAGTTAGCAAGAATAATAATCGGCAACTGTTTTTCTTGCTTACAGCCTGCAATGAATTCATCTCTGCTTCAAGTTAAAGTCTTTTTTTTGGGCAGTTGTCTGGTTCAAGTTAAATAATCCTCTCTCTTTTCTTTTTTGGCCAAAGTATCATCTCTTCTTTTGCTTTGATACCGATCAAAGGTTCCATTGGTAGTCCTTGCACCAGGGGACATTTTGCTTTGCTTAGGTCGAATCATTATATGGTACACACGCACACAAAAAAAGCAGCAGAATGTAGAGAAGGCCCTGCAGTTGACAACAAATCAGAAGTATTCTTTCTGTAAGGTAGAGATTGAATATCATGACTAAATTTTTCAGCGTCCCGTTATTAGTGCCAATGAATTATGTACAGACAACGAAAGCCAGGCAACGAATTAGTATGTAACCACAATGGCTATCGAGTAAACCTATCTCTTTTACTTGTAAATTCTAGGTTTCCAGCAGAAGATTCAAGTTTTGAAGCACATCAGCAGAAATGCTCCGTCTGACTCTCATCCTTGGCGTCACAATAGATGGAGGTGGATCCAAGTGAAAGCATACCATAACTACTGTTAAATTGTCAGTTGCGCCACGCTTTATTGCTTCCTCTACCATTTCCTTGCAACATAATCCCACATCATTGTGCTCTTGAAGTCTCCTCCTTGCAAAGTCTACAGCATTTTGGTTGCTGAACACATCCCATATTCCATCACTTCCAATGACTAGGAACTCATCTTCTTTAGTTAATGTTATTAGTTTGAGTTCAGGCTCAGCGCTGAGAGGTCCCTGTACTTCACCGTTTTGCTTCAACCCTTCAAGATGCCAATCTCCTAGTGCTCGAGTGACACCTAATTGTCCATTCAGGTATCCTGCTTCAATGTACCCGCCCATAGATTCGACCCTCGTCCTTTCATTTCTACAGCAAGGCCTGTGGTCTTTTGACATCACTAAAGCCAAACCACGCCGAGAGAGAACAGCCCGACAATCTCCAGCATTCGCTACAAGTAAAGATCTGACCAAAATGTCATATTTTCCAACATGAAAGAGCAGAAAAAGACACATATTAAGCAGCTGTGCCTACGTCACCTAGCACCCAGATAGAGGAGTCACATTGCCCAATCTTTACTATTAGCATTGCAATTCATTAACGGAAAGACAAAACACATCCATTGTCCCCCACCCCTCCTAAAGCAAAAGCTTAGGGAATTACCGTGTCTGTAATTTTAAGGCAATGCAGGGACTGAGTGGCCTACCTGCCAAAGATCATGGCAGTCAGAGCTGTTGTTCCAGAAGATAGGGTAGACTCCTTGGAGCAGGTATTTGCAAATGCTGCATCAGTCTCCACAAAGGACCTTGTAACAACCTTCTCAAGCTCTACCGGGAAATCAGCATCTTCAACGATGACTCTAGGGAGATGGTCACGCACGTATTGTGCAGCAGCCTTTCCTCCATGGCCATCAAACACCTGTTCAATCTCTCCTGTTAGTGTGCATAGTACTTGTGTATATTTGGTAACTTACAACTAGTTCAATTTCAAAATGTGCATAAGATCATTTTGTTGTCTTTGTTAAAGTTGAGGGGAAAAAAAGTAACTGAAGAAAACTCACCCCATAGAAGGACACAGCTCTGTCACTAACTACATTGCTGCCGAAACTATTGGCTAAATCGGGTATACAGACATGTGTATCCTCCATATAATCCCGTCCTCCAATATCGCACCACTCTCCTGATCGGAGGATGGGAAAGAAATCTGGTGATACATTAGTTTTCTCTTCTAAGGTGACTGAATTGTCTTCACAGATGCTCTGTAGCTGTAGGTTGATTATGCACAAAATGAATAAAGCAGAATAGAGAAAGCTTCAGAAATGCTAAGAGAATAACCAATATGAATATCATCAAATCTCTATTTCATCTGTAGCAGTTTTCTCTAGAAAATGTCATCAGCATCATAATAGAAACAAGGTCTTGTTCACCTAAACTCATACCTATCAGTGCAGCTGAACATTACAAGGTCTCTTCTAAAATTGTACCTAAAACTAATTAAATTTCACTTCAACTCTATTGCACCCCAAGCAAACAGGGCCATATATTATAGTCCACTCTGGAAAAAAAAAAACAAGTATACAAGTCACACCAAAATGATAAAGATGAGCAGCCTTAATTTGACTTGGCTAAACATTACGATGTCTCTAAGAAGGTTCATCAAAATTTCCCAGCTGTCCATGAGGTTGGAAATGAATGCTAAATCCATAGTCAGAGCTGAATTTGTTTAAAAGAATTAGTTTAGACCCATCAAATAATATTCTTTTAAGTGATCAAATATGTTCTTATCTTCAAAAAGAAGCAATCTTTTCATCCATCAACCCCCACCCATTCATTTTTTCTTTCAAGTTAAGAAAAACAGAAATCAGAATTCCAGCAGCTTTCCAGGCTTTCTCAATAGCTTGATCACAATGCACATTGGTTTATCACCTCATAATCCAAAATTGACATTATTAACCAAGATATACATCATAAACACAAAAGTGTTGGAAGAAAAATAACAACAACAATCACATTACAATATGATCCTGCTTTAGTTGAGAAGGGTCAAGATGAACGCAACCTTATCTTGTTACCTCTATCTAGTCAAAAGCAGCATAGAAACATATTTGATGGGTCTAAAGAAATTAACATAGGAGAAAATGAAATGAACCATAGACTAATATAAACAAAAAAAGGGTAACTCACAGCTGAATTAGACGTAGGAGAGCTGAGATTCTGCATCTGGGCACTCAAGAATCGAAACTTGATGGCTTTGCAAGCAAAAGGCTGTCTTTTTCTTCTTCCTCTTCTTCTTGTTGCTACTGATGTTGTTATTAATATTGTAAACGTTGTTGCTTGCAGCTGGTAGTGCTAGTGGATGCTCATCAGAAACAGTGGAGCTAGCTATTAACAACGTACGTAACTTCTAGCAGCCTGCAGCTGTCTCTGAGACTTGCACACACATAATTAATAGTATAGTTTTTCCAGCTTTGCCTTATGTTTAGTTGGCTCACTTGCTACTGCAACTTGTCAATCAGTGTTGCAGATGTTAAAAGCAATATATTAAACTTTATAGTATAAGCTAGATGGCAGTAAAGATGAGAGAGACTGGAATGGGCATTTGGAGGACAATTGGAAGAGAAGATTCTCAGCATATAATAGTATACTTCCAAGTATTTCTTTTTTAAGGGGGAAAAGCTGTTAGAGTTAGGTAAAGTTTATCAACGGAAATGTGGGAAAAATAGATGAAAGAACCGTTACATTTCAAGATCTTTTCATTGGAAATGTTAGAGGTAGAAAATCACAAGTCAAGGTCTTGTTGCTAAGAGGTTAATTTAGTCATTGTTAATTAAGGGTTTTTTGTATCATCTGTCGGTCACCCGTTTGAGATTGTCCCTATAACATGCTAACTTTAGTGCATTGTAGCCTTGTAAACTGCCAGTCGTTTTCATGTGATTTTTCATTGGATTTTTTTGGTATGACATTATTTAGTTAGCTACATTTTTAAATTTTTTGTAGGAACATAACATTTGTTTGGTACTGCAATGTACATGCATGCCAAGCGTCCATACTTCACGCCATCTTCAACATTTGGTGAACAGGTCAACAGTATACAAGTCTAAAGCATTTCCTTCTTCATTCTGTGAGGTTTGGAAGAAATTCCTTTTGGAAAGCATTAAACAACATAATCATGCAAACCGCGTATGATTGCCTTATTGACTACATATAATTATAAACTTACACATATTGATGTGGAAATAAAATTCTGCACATGATTCATAAGGTCAAGAAGTTTTTATTTCTTGAAATAGTGTAACATTAATTGGAAAGGGTGCTTGTGCAATGCACATATGTCCCAATGACAACAAATAGTCATGTGATCATGTATAAATGTTGATGTCTAGGCGGTAAGCATAAAAAACGAGTTGTCGTCAGTCCTCGAATTGAATCCTAAAAGAATAAAATTATATAAAAATGAAGAAGAAGCTCAATGGACAAGAACAACACTCTCTTTCAGTCTTTCTAAGGTGGTCACAAATGTGGACAATGAAAGCATAAAAGCAATGTTTGCCCGCTGATCCGCATGGGAATGAAATGGTATCCAAAAAGAAGACATTTTTAATTTATGGTGGAAATATGACCAACGTCGACAAATTATAGGGCCCTTACGATTTTCTTCCTAAGTTTCCTCGTTTTCAATTGATTCTTTTGGCACCAAAAGTCTCAATTCTCCAATAGATCTTTCAAGGGGAAACGGAAAAAAAGATTAGTGGCCAAAAGAGTGTTTTTCATTTAGTTTTTTCACTAAGAGAATTAAAAATATCTTGCTCAATGCTCAAGTTATTGTAAATTTTAATTGTACAAGTGTCCCATTACATTCAGAAGCTTTCATCACAAGCGGAAAGTGGTGCTTTTTTGGCAATAATTAGGCAAAATTGCTGGGAATAATCCCTACTTGGGACAATTTTCTCGAAAA
>ONZK01003243.1:7139-24113 GCA_900322385.1 Pharnaceum exiguum
TCTGCTGGTCTAGTTTAGTAATTAAGATATTGTGCACTATGGGAATACATTGTGCCAGCTAGAGGCTCCCTTTCCTGGTTTCTCTCCTTGTCTTTCATTTGAGTGCGAAGGCTTCAAACGGCCACTTGATGTCAAATAATAGTTCATAAACTTTCACCAACTGTGGCACTAATTTTATTTTCCCCCCCGTACAATTACTTTTGCACTATTCTGTTTGCTTATCTTAGGAATGACAAAACTTACGGCAATATCCCCTTACCTCTTGTGTTTGTATTTGCTATCGCCCTAAATTTGAAGCACCTACCTATGAGTATTACACTATTCGAGGCCTGCTTGAAGATGGATATATTTCTTTAAGTACATAATTTGCATCCACGGTTACTCTTAATCACCCTCAAACTTCATCAGGATCAAAAAAGGAGAAAAGAGAACATTGCCAAAGTTGTCTGATAACTTGGGGCGATATTTTGGCTGTCTGATCCATTCTTCTATATTGTCATGTAAGATCCACTACCTTTCCAATGGACCAACGACCTTGTGAAGTTTCCCTGTGATGCTATGAGCCTTATAAGATATACCCAAGTTTTCTTCCAGGCCGTATTTCATTTCAGGATGTCCTAGTTTTTTTCTTCTGATTTTTTCAAGTTAGTTTTGGTCTGGTCTTTTACCATTATATCCGTACTTTACTCACTCCAATTATAGATTTTGTGAAGCAATGAGCACAATTTTTTTATGTAAAAGGGAAAAGAGCTGCCTTAATTGCATGCCATTCTCAAATGGAAAGAAAACACTAGAACAGAGGGAGTACACGTAAAGGAGAGGAGCGTGACATTGCTACGGGTCCTATGGCTAATGTAGTTCAAGGAAATACAAGGGAATTGTGATGATAATCTGTTATATATAGAGTTAAGGAGGCTCACATTAGGCTTGTTGTAATTATGAGTAGACTTGAAACATGAAAACTGAAGATGTAGAAGGGTATATGCATGGTGATTCACTCTCGGGTAGCATTATCTGGAATTCATGACAATATGCTCTTTGCAAATAATTCATGTTCTATTGGTTGTTTCTCCTGCTTATATTTTGGCCGTTGTGAATTACAGTATTTAAGGTGTGCTCAATTGTGATGTAAAGAGCAACAAGGGTGGGATTTGGTTATTTGAATTCTGAAAGTTCAAAGTTGAACTTAAAATATTCAAGATACTGCCTTAGTTGAATGTGTGAGATGTAAATATGAGACCCGTTTAAGTGAGTTGAGGAGCTTGAGCAACATAGCCCGCACTTTCCTGATCATTAGGAGAGAATTCTGAATCAGAAAAGACGTGGAATTCAACTAGAAGAGATGATTGCAGAGAACCCGAGTGAAGACATGTCAAGTGGGGTTCGCCTCCCAAAAATGAATTACTATTAAGAAATCATTAGAAAACATAATAAGTGCAGCACAGTAAACTCTTGATCTCTTTTTGGAAAGATAAAAACACATGGATTAAGATTTGAAGGCCGGCTGATTACTCAGCCAGTAAAAGGCTATGTCACGTGAGATCCTTTCAAGGACAACAGAAGAGGGGCATGAACTTAAACTTGTATATTTAGGAGGTACATACGTAGGACAAGAATCTAACTTAAATAACCCGTTTTCATAACAGCACAGAGTTTGGGAGTCAGAAAACTATGGAGATGAGGGCGAGGAGGGGTTCACATAGAGATCCCCTCTTGTGTCTCGCAAGTTGGTACCTCCTAATTGTTCTTTCCAACATATTTAGGTAGAAGACATTTTATCACCTGAATATTTGATTTGTCAAGAATTGCAATAAAAAGATGCAAATTTTGTAGTGTTGTGTGCTATTAGCTGAATAGCTGTGAAGTGGCATAAAAGTATCAATTTAGCTTTAGTGTCTCTATAATTTTAGGCAATGTTAGAGTCTCCTTAGGGGCTACCGGTCATTAACTTTAGGGCCCATGAGATTAATGATACCCATGTTTTCTAAAATGATAATTGTTAGGCACCGTTCCTTTGAATTGAGATGAACTGAAATTGGGGAAATCACGGGGAGCGGTGTAGGTCAGACGGAATTGCATGGGGTGAATAACACGGTGAGGCAAGTCAAACTGTAGCGCCACAAAAAAAATTGAGAATTTTAGACGGTTAACAAATTTGAACAGAGGGTTCTTGCATTGCACTGACCCTATGTTTGTGGTGATGTCTAGTGCACAATTTCATTGCCGTAAGCCTAACAGTATTGTCAAGAGAACCTAGATTGTGTATAGTATCTATGACCTCTTCTAGTTCTGTTAGTTCCCCACGCTTCAACACCTCCCCTTTCTTACCATCATGATGATTATGATCATCATTTGTTCTCCCCTGTAGTCAGTACTGTATGTAAGCTGGATCTTTGACCATTGACCAAATATAAAATATTGAGAGAGAGTACAAAACCAGTGTATAAGGTGATTTAAATAAGGTGGAAATGAGGAATATTTGAAGTGTCCGAGGACCAGACTCATAATAAGGTCATAAAATGACTCTTTAATAAGCAAAGCTACATGAAGTTTAAGCATTTGAAAAATGATTTTTAAGGAAGGGAAGTCAGTAGCTTTGGATCCTTTGCACGTGAGGTTCATCCATACAATAATACCCCTCTTCTCCCCTTTCAGCTTTTCATGGCACGTGGGGTTGGCAATTCTTCTGCTGCCTTCTGTACCTGCAATGGCCTTTGCCATGTCTCTAGTTTCCAGTGATAATCCCTCCCCTTTGCAGCTGCTTTGCTTCACTTATCTACCTTTGCTCTTTAGTGAGAGTAGATATTCAATGTGGTTTTATACCTTCCTTCAGTTCCTTGGCCTTTATAACTAGAAAGTTTAAAAAGCTGGGCTTGTCATATGATAGAGCCACACGTGTATCGCTGCGGCTTGAACTATTTTCCATCTTTAGACAAGCAATGCTCTCTTTATCATATCTTTTGGTCTTTATGATACCTTACACGTGTAAGGTTGCGTACATCATGACTCCCGCACCCCCATTGTATGGAGATTAACTCGGTTGTTGTAGGACTGATTGAAATCAGATTCTGCTCAGTGGAGTACATTTTTGCCTATTGAGAATATTTACATCGGTTTTGAGACTAAAATATTGTTGTTTTGAGCGCTAATGCCTCTCGAGGCAGGTTTAGTTGACATGTATATGTGAATTTCGGTTCCTAAAACATTTTCATGTTATTATACTTCTAATCTGGTAGACTGTGCCCATATCATCATAGAACGAGAATTGCCTACTAGCTTGATTGTGTCTACATTCTTTTCTTATGTGTTGAACATTTTCTCCAAGGTGAAATTCTTTTTTCTAAGGGCTTGATATCTTCCATCTTGTGACAGGGACATCACGGTTAATTGGCTGGAAATACATCGCCCTACCGTGGTATGAAAAGTTAAGTGAAGTACAGTTTTTTATATGGAATTCTTATAGCGACGGGTAATCTCGAGCAATTCAGTATTTTGCTGACTGATGGTAAGCATCTTTTGTTTTCTCAAGTGTGTATATTGTCATATTGTGGACGTACAACAAGGAAATTAGCACATGGTGCGTCCTATGAACAATCATGTAATTTGTTTGGCCTTAAGAAATTGCGGAATAAATTTATCAAATGCCTATGTTAGACATTTGATAGGTCTACCTGAGTGTCTCTTACTCGATACGGAGTACAATATTATTTATGTCATGTTACTCTCTTATACGTTTAAAATCGTAATGTCATTTCAGAGAGACTGATGTAGAGATTAGAGGGTTTGCTGCATGAAGCATCTACAGTTTCCGCCTGTGTTTTTTACTATTTTTTGTTCTTTTGTAGTGGTCATCAAGAGCATTCGTTGTACTGTAGTTTATTGTCACTATACGACTACAGTACAACGAATGCTCTTGATGACCGCTAGTCCACTACATCCTGACCCCTGGTATCTCCATTGAATGGGGATTTGAGAGTGAGGTTGTCGTACATTATGATTAGAAAGGGCTAGTGACTGAGTGGATTATTCTCTCCGTTGATGTACTAGGAAAAGTAGTCAACGGATGGAACCATGAAGTGGAATTATTGAAGTGATGTTATCGCTGAACTTTTGCCACATATAAAGTGCTTGAATGAGTTGGGATTGTCTTCCGGTTTTCGTAACAAGGTCTCCATTGTTCTTGACATTAGAAGAGCCTAGTGGAGTGGTTAGTTGAAGGTCTTCAAGTTGATTGCCTAGAGAGCCAGGATTTGCTCGTTTTTGTCCTGGTTTTATCCCGGCTTTATTTGGATTTTCAGTCCCCTAGCTCTAGTTAGTAGTATTGAGTTTGATTTGATGGCCTTAAACAACGCAAACGACTGTGCCTAAAAACATTGCCCAAATGTTTGGCAAAAGCGGCGTGTATTGGTGGAAAGTCAGCCGAAATAACTTTTACGACCATTGGCGCAAATCCAATAGATGGGTCCCCAATAATAGCTAAGAATGAATTTAACAACTTAGACTATAGTAACGGCTTAATAATCTCGTGTGCAATATTGGACTGAACTCTCCTAAAACGAACTTGATCAACTGAGTAGTTTATATGTGTTAAAAAAATCTTGGACGTGGTAAAACATGCCCCAACTGTTAATATGACTGGCAGCCAATTGCAAAAAAAATAAAAGAAAAGGGTTTACGAGGAACATTGGCAAATGAAATGAGGTGCATCAGTTTTTCCTTTTATACTAAAGTCTTGGCTAACTTTACCGATCAGGCTAAAATTTCATTGACGTTCTCAAGACTGATGACCACTTCTATGCACACTGTAATTTCGAAGTGTCTTCCAAACAATTTCGCGCACAACATGATGGTAAATTGTCAAAATGGACATAATTCTCTAGATGACTAGATCTATTGTGATTTGTGAATGACCCATCAGCACCTAAGCTAAACCGATAGGAACCTTTGCATTCATTCAGTTGGCTTTCAATCCCTGTTTCTGCCAACTTGCAATTTGTTTCCCGGGGAGAAATAGATTAAATGGTTTTATCAGATGGTACAAGTTTCTGCTATCTATAGGCTCGGCAAGAAAATGTTAAATGTGTGGCTTATAAGAGTGTCACCTTAACCAATAGATCTTACTGCGATAAACAAAACAGTTGATCAAGCGGTGGAAATAAATATATTCTCGCTACGGAAATGGAAGGCTACAAAGGAAACCAACCAATGTTTAGTACCGGATATGTTTGAATAATATTCACAAGAGGATAATAAGGTTGCATAAATATATATTTGCCTTCCCTATTGAAATTGCACAGCCATTCTTTCAATTATAGGTGACTATGGTGTCAATTTACTTTTACTTTAATTGTTTTGTTAAGAGAATCGAGTGTTTCTAGATGAAATGAACTTATATTGAAAATTATTACTGAAATAGAGTTGAACTAAAGTTATACATCATATAAGTTGAGAAAAGCGAAACCTAATAAATTGAAGATTCTCAGAAATAGTAGGAGACATTTGTGGAAGACCAAATAATTTTGTTTGATTAGAGTTAGTATATGATTGAAGTCCTGATTACAACTTCATAATAGAAGGACACACTCACTTTATGTATCTAAATTTTCACAGTGTATCTTGATAATTGTGGTGCTACATATTAAAGCAAACACGATTAGGTCGATGACAAAGCAACCACTAATCAGCTTTAGCTAATTAGCTACCAATTGCAATTGTCCTCATGTCTTATTCATCCAGTAATTCACGTTCTACACAAAATTGAAATGGTGTCGACACTACAAAAGAAAAGTTAAAAACTTGAATTGCAATCGATGAAAACTGTTACTTAGGGAATGGAATCAAAAAAGACAGATAGAAATGGGGACAAACTTATTTTTACTAGGCAGCTGTTTCAAGGAGAGAGTGTAGAGAGTATGCATGGTTTAGTTTAGGGCTAAAGAGCTCTTAAGCCAAGGTGATGAGCAAAGCTAAAACCATATATTATACGAGAGTAGAGAATGGGGGACACGGGAACAGCGCCCACGTTCTCCTCATATCTCACTCACTCTCCCTTCCTCTATAGTTTTTCCTTAGAGACTGACTAATTAGAGTATTATTTATCTCTGCCTAATGACAACAACCCTTTCATAGTCCTTGAGTCCTATCTCACTCTCTTTCCCTCTTGACAATATGTTGTCTCACTTTCCAAGGAATAAATATATACCCATTTTCTCTCTTGTGATCTTCCATAAATACTCCTACTTTCATGCCCTAGAAACCCCTCATTTTGTCACTTCATTTTTCCGCTCTCACTAAAACCTTATTAGTACTCCGCATAGTATATTCTTGGTAGAGGAGAATTACAATTCCCCCGTCTTATTTCTCTCTTGATCATTGTTCATTCATTTCTTGCCTTGCCTTGCCTTGTGATCAATATGGTAGGCCTCTCTTTCTATTCTCTTGAATTATGAAAAATTTTAACACACAATTTTGAAATTCATTCTTATATATGATGTCTCTCTTTGTATATCTTTTCTCTAGTACTGCCCTAATTTTGTTATTTAATTTGAATTTTAGGGTTATGGAAAACCAGCATGGTTGGATGCCCTTTACACACAAAAGTTCTTTGTGAATTGCTCAGTTCATGAGACTGCAAAGAAGAATGAGAAGAACGTACTTTGCTTGGATTGCTGCATCAGTATTTGCCCTCACTGCATAACCATGCACCGCTTTCACCGACTCATTCAGATTCGTCGATATGTCTATCATGATGTTATTAGAATGGAAGACCTTGAGAAAGTCATAGATTGTTCTAATGTTCAGGTCAGTATAATTAGGTTGCTTTTTTCCCATATATGATTGATATGAATTTTGGTACATATGGTTAGCCATAATTCAGTTTGATTTCTTGCTAATTTTGCTCAATTTTGATGTGTTTAGGCATATACTATCAATAGTGCCAAGGTGATATTTATCAAGAAGAGACCTCAGAATAGGCAGTTCAAAGGCGCTGGAAACTATTGCACTTCATGCGATAGAATCCTCCAGGAACCATACATTCATTGCTCTTTGGGGTGCAAGGTAAAATTGCACTCGCCAAACTGATAATTTTCATTTAGTTTATTAATATAATATCTTCTATATTTATTGATTTAATTAATTTTCTTTGTTGAATATCTATTAGCTAGGAACTAGTATATGGAAATTTACTAATATGGTTATGCAAATGTGGTGATTGTTTAAGTATCATACGTTTGATACTCGTCGTTGCTAGTATTTTCCCTGTGATACTTGAACCTTCGTCTTCAATAATGTTGCATTTCTGTGTTTTTTAATCTTCATAAACCTTTTGGAAGTGAATCTTACAAACAGATTAAACTGAAGCTGCTGTCTATTGTAGTACTCCTTTTATCGATATGATCTAAAAATAGTGGAATTAGAGAAGAATCTTCATAATTCATCAGGAATTCTCTTGCTTAAGAAGTCTTATTTTCAAGTACATGAACTTTGATTGAAAATCCCTCTCCTCTAATGAAAAGAACATAAAGCAGTATGATGCTAGACTGATCATGACGTTGTATTCCGTTCTTTGGCTGGCTCTACATTACTATCAATTTTACTTGCATCCTCCTTATACATGTACCTCAATTTTGTTGCAAATTTCATGATTTGGTCGATTATGCATATTGTGTCTCATGATAAAACACTTATACAAAATTCTCATTGATCATACTGAATGTAGCCATATGATATAATTATGATAGAGATGCAAGTTCTTTGTGATTGAAGAAAGTTAAATAGTTAACACCGAGAAATGATCAATTAAATTGATACTAATTGAGGCTAATTCTATACCATATTAGGAGGAGTGATCAAGGTAAAAAGTTGAAAATTTTCAATAGTCTTTGGTTACAAACCCTATTCTAATTTCTTATTGAAAGAAACAAACTTCATTTATTTTCTATGTTCACGATAAGAACTTGTATAAGTTAGTACATTACATCACCCAAAGTTAATTTCTGTATGTTTTGAATTATAGGTGGACTTTGTGCTGACACACAATAGAGATCTTTCACCTTACTTGAGGGCTTGCAAGGTGTTACAATTAGGGCCAGACTTTATCTATCCTCAAGATATGGACTATGACGACATGACAACGGAAACACCTCACTCCACAATTGTTGATTGTGAGGAGCAAATGAGCTCGTACTCAGGCTCGTCGGGCTCGGAAAATATGAGTGTTTCGTGCTCGGAGAACATGATTGTTCGGAAGAAGAGAAGTGGCTTATACATATGTGGAAGATCGGTTAGCAAGGTCTCAGACGATGACATGGCTACAAGCATGAGTAGAAGGAAAGGCATTCCCCATAGGTCTCCCCTATGCTAAATTAGAAAAGTTCACAAAAGAAATTGAAAAAATAAGAATAAAATCCTACTTTTTATTCTTTTCTCCCCACCCCTTTTCTCTTTAAATTATTGAGATTTATTAAATTGGACTGACTAGTTCAAATTTTAGTTAGAGTTAAGTACAAATCCCCCCTCCCATTTTCTCTACTTTCTCAAATCTCTTTACCTTCTCTTCCTCGTTCGAAGTTAATTAATCACCCGGTCGGGAGTTTTGTCTTAATGGCTTCACGTGGTTCCCAATTCCAAGTTATGTTTGTACATTTATCTATGGCCCGGCTGTTATATTATAATAATAAGATAGTTATTAATCCAATTCATGCATTGGAAAGCTTTTATGCTGTTCTTCATGATTATTTGTTCTCCATATGAAGATGATAGCATTCTATCCTCGACTATCTATTCATTGCTCTTGCATAATGCATACACACACAGATATCATAACTTTCAATAAGGTCACACATATGTGTACGTTAATGAAGTGAATTTATGAAATTCACATGCATGTTGCGTACGTGCATGTGTACATAAGAGATACATGTAAGTATGCAACCTATGGACCGTCGAGTTATGCGGCAAACCATGAAACGATGAAATTATGAGCGACTTCGATCTTATTCGTTCGTCAGTGAGAAGGATTTTTGTTAGACCTTTTTGTTTCGTACGTGTAACCAAATGGCCAGATATACATGATCTCATAGTGGGTATTTTGATATCTAGTGTCATCACAACCTCCCGAATGAATCAAACAGACTAGAGTAATTTGATTTGAAGTTGCGCTCTTTATGCGGTCAAATGATAGAATTGAAAGCAACTTGAAAGCAAGGGAGTGAATGGAACTCAAAGCTGTATGTGAAGGCAATGTAAGGAAGTAAAGGAACATAAGGAAGTTTAAATGAAACTGGAAGAAACAGGAGAAACCGTTCTCATTTCAACCATGAAAAGAACAATTTAGCACACTTTCTAACTCATTTTTTATCTCATGGATTTGAGTAAAAAATTTGGGGACTTAGAACATTCATTTTCTCCTTAACAAGGTTAATGACAAATTGACCTCCATGGTTTGTCAATCTTACGACCCCCAACGGCCTTAAGTTGTAGTTCAGAAAAAGAAAAACAGAATTGTACTGTAGAGGACAAGAGTACCAATGTACCATGGAAATGAATTGGTTTTGGTACATCATATCCTTTCAAGTTTCAACGTTATTCCCTGTATCGTATACGGACTATGTACGTAGTACTCCACTTAGGAGCATATAATGCACACAACAGTAGTTAGCAACCCAAACTGCAATGAAGTATTGAAGTAATTAACTTTTCTTTTTGAAGTAATTATGACATATTGACATGGCATTATAATAAAGAAAGACGATTGTTAAGGCAGGAAGATTTGATAAGCTCTTTTTAAAATCATAATAATCTTTGTCAGCCCCTGATGCTACGGTCCCCTACAAATAGAATAGTACTCTTGCTATCTCGAAAGCAAGAGCCTTCCTTTGACTTTGACCGTTACAGACAAACACTTTCACAAGCTTCTCGAGAGAAAGAGAGAGAGAGAGAGGAGTAGGGGACGATATGATTTGGGCCTTTGGGGTGTGAAATGTTGACTAGTCATGAAATTTCTAATGTATGCTTGAGGCTATGAGCAACGAGAGCAAGAGTAGTCACTACTGATCAATAGTAGTATGAAGTCTAAGTAGCTAGGTATTAGCTTTTATGTGCTTTGAGCCTCTGATTTGGGTAGCAGACATGAGACATGCAGACAAAAACTCACGAATTGAAGCAGCTTAATAATAAGTGTATCTTTATAGTTTCGTCACTGCCCTGAATATACTTTAGATAGCGATAGTCCATGAACGTCTCCCGATATAAGAGCCAACTTGCACAATTGTGTATTTTTGAAGCTGGTCATTGCTGCCAACCAACAAACATATAAAATTTTATTTTAGTAAGATAAAACTTTTTTGCTGACGCAAGAGTAACATTTCATTTGGCGTGAATTGTGAACTTATAATTGTAAAGTTCTAATATGGCCTTTGGATCGATTGACAAATCCAGATTAAACTGAGGTACCGAAGTAAAATGACGAAAATTAGAAAACAGATGCGCACAAAGAAGTGGAGATCGAGCTAGCCCAAAACCAAATTAGTTGGAGCATGAACCTATCACTCGCAATATTAGCCCACTACCGCTGTACTTAGAAAATCATGAAAACAGATCGACACAACTAGAGAGAAGCATTTTAGATTTCCGACACAAGATAATCTCATCTTATATCATCTTGTAAGACCAAAACGGGCTAGTGTCAAGTGCTTAAATCTGACATACAAGGTAGTTTTCTGCTGGAGCAGTTATTTATGCTATAAAATTTTTCAGCCAGTAAACCAGTAAAGTACAAGTAGAAACAGATAATAACAAATTAACAACTATTACCATTTCAACAATATCCTGTCTTCGTCTGAGTGCGAGGAAGAGAACTGAACCGAGGAGAAGATCGCAAGCGCTGGTTCTTCAAAGAAATTCCTTCCCTTGGGGATGATTTAATATCCACATCAGTACACATCCCATCCACTGCTGTAGCATGTCAGAATAGAAACTTCAGAGTACTCTACCCCATTATCCGGCTCAAGCCCAACAATGAATATTTATCAACACAAGTTCATAACACTCACAGACGGAGTTAAATGGGTATCTAAGTCTACTCATGAAAAAAATGCACATGCGTAATATCAAGTGATGAAATCACCACCCCCAAACATCTAAACTTCAGTTAACATTTTAGGGCCACAGATATAAACAAGTTGCAGAATCTGCTGAGCATGATTAGTTCTGCTACATTAAGACATGTCTAAACAAGCTTGTTAATTCTGAAGTAGACATCAAACTTTGTTTGTTGCTTTAAAGTAAGAGCTAATACTATCTTTCAGCTTTGAGTAAAACCCGAACAAAAGGACCAAATAAGCTCCTTGTGCTTCATATTTGTAGAAAAATAGCATGACACTGACATATCAATATATCAGTTCTCCAATTCAGGTCTCTTCGCGAAACGTCTCTGTATTCATACAAGAAAGCAGCTAGTACATCTTAACCCCGGATATAAGAAAGTTTACAGCTTCACTTTTACTAATCTGACTTGGTATTTGCACATATGGAACAATGAGGGCGTGAAATCAAACCTCTATAGATAATGCACAAGAAAATTTGAGCAAAAATGGGAAATATATCTTTACGTGAGTCATGACATGCTAAAAACCTAGCTCCTGAAATATATGATAATCTTTCCTTTTAGCTAGTGTTCAGACAGAAACTCGGAGGCCTATACAGAATCAGGGTTCCAGACCTGTGATGGTTCACGATTAATATGACAAAGCATGGTTTGAGGCCTCTATCCCCCCCTCTTGTGTGTGTGTGTGCGCACGCGCGTGAGTGAGAGAGAGAGAAACGGAGAAAAGGCAACCTTGCACCAAATCATTCTCAAATCCCTATCATCTTGATTAGTAGTAGATGAACAATGAAAGCACTTAAAAACCAATTCTACGATGTGTATGCTAAAAGACAAAAATAATTCATACTCAACATAAGATAGCACATAATACAGAAACAAAAGGAACACTTCAGAGTAAATTCTAAGACCTGCACTCTGATGTCTCCTTTCAGCAGCATCCAATCTCTTCTGCTTCTTCTTGCCTTCAAATACTTTCAGCTCATCAGTCAGGAGGTGAGAGACCTTTACCTTTGTTGAAGCCCTACAATCAGGTACAATATCATTTTTCGCGTTGCAATCTGATTGGGCAGATGCACTTACTGGTTCATCATGATATTCTTCTCTGATACCAGTCCCACGACGAGCAGATGAACGAGTAACTCGAGCATTAGTAGTTAATATTGAGTGTTTTGCCTTCCTATCGACAGACACACTAATTTCATCCTTAACATTAGATGTCTCACTCTTCTGTTTTGTCATTGTGTAAGACAACCTGGTTGCTCTCACAGGCTTATCATGTAAGGCTTCTTTCTGCCCATCAGTAGTATCGATGTTTGCCCCTTGATTAACTGAATGAGACACCTGAGAGCCAACAAAAGTTTCCTTTGACAGTGTACTTTCAACCTCTCTATCAGCAGCTACCCTCACTCTTTTTGCAGCTGAACGAGTTAATCTGCGACCGATAGTTGGCTGGATTGACTCATCACATCTCACATAAGATGCTGAAAACCCACCAGATTCCTCACGTGGTTTACTTATATGATAGTCGTCCATATGCGGTTCTTCAACGAACTTTTGTGTGTAAAGCCTTTTGACTGAAGTCCCTTGTTTGGTCGTTGTCACCAAATCTGCAGTCTTGATCTCAGTATGATTCAAAGTATGAGAATCGGAACATATGGACATTGACAGTCCATTCATCTTTTTCATAGGGATATCTGACACAGCAACATATTCCACACTTTCCCTATCAACAAATTCAAGTTTTTGGGGAAGCTTTGATACCAAAGAAGCTAGAACAGCACGAGCAGCAAGAGGACTTAGAGGGGACCTAGTTTCTTCCGATTTCTCAACAGAACACGGGGCAGAGGTCACAAGAACCTCCACTTTAGCAGGTGTTTTCTTTTCTTTACTACTTGATGTCCTCAAAACATTGTTTACACAAGTAACTCCAACATGTAATTTGCTCACAAGTTCTGAGACCGTTTTGGATTGTGCTTGCCATCCACCACCCACACCTAGTAACAGAGCACAGCAAGACAAATAGTAAATCCTCTGACAAACGCAATTTCAGTAGAGGGAATGTGAAAGAATGAGCCAATTTTGGGAAAAGATATTTCACAAATGTGAACCAAAGATAAATGCAACTAGGACATGGACAATTCTACAGTAGACTGAACCGTATAGGTCCATCAACCAACATGGAGAAAGAATATCGGATGACTTATGACAACATACTCTTTGCAAAGGACATTTTCATTAGCATGCCCACAACTCATAACAACAGTAAGGTACACATGAATTACGCCCAGTCGTACTCTGACATCATTTTGCATATAATTAGTGAAATGAATATGAGATCAACCTATTTCCACAATGGCTGAATCATAGAATCTTTTAATACCGCACAAAAATTATACAGGTAAACCAAGCACTAGACAATTTACTTCTGGCAACAGAGAACTGTCTAGGTCTGCATCAATATATTTTAGGTAAGAACATATTTCCAATGACGCCTTCACTGAATATTCCCAAAACAAAAAAGTAAGAAGATTGCAAACACTATAGAAGGGAAGAAATATGGACGGACTAGGGAACAATTCTGAATAAATATACCATGCTCAACTCCAGACAGACTATGTTTCCAAAGCTCATTATTGGAAATGTCAGCCAAGCTGCCTATTTCTTCTATCTGTCTCTCCAAAAACTCATGAATATCTACCCCAGACTCAGTCTCCTCCGATTCTGGATAGGCTGGTGACAACAGCGGCAAGCTATTAGTTTTTACCGACTCCAAGAACTTGGCAACTACAGGATGACAACTGATGCTTTCAGCAGCTAACTTCTTGATAGATGCAGATGGAACTGTTGCAGTTTCACTTTCAATATGATGAGGTATCCATTTGACCAAGAAAGTGCATCTGCAACACGCCCTCTTCGAATGCCTCACTCTTATCACCTTTCACAAAGAGACAAAACAAACAAAACCCAATTCAGAAACAGACGTAGAATTGCCATAACAGATACATTTTCTGTTCATTCTCGATACAAGGGATACCTTCACCACAACTGCATCCAGGAACAGTCCCTCAGAATCAAGTTCATCTTCATGTCGACAGAGAGCCAAAACATGTTTCCCTTCCTGAATAGAAGCGCAATCGTCTTCCTGCAGGGGAAGCGACCGAAACCGAAGAGTGGTAGCTACATCCTTGACATCCATGATAACAAATTCCGAATCTCTATCTTCTAGTTTAACTAAGAGCCCTCCTCCAACACCATCAGGGCTATTTACAGCAGTTGGGTATGCACCATATCAGAGCAATCAAATACAGTAACAAAAATGCTTGCTTGCTTCCTCTAATAAGGAAAGGTGCAATTAATAATTCAATGTGCACACAAGATCAAATACAAGAATGTTAATAAAGTTAGGATCTTTATAATGAACAAGAACAACCCAACAGCATACATTGAGATTGGGTTGGTTTTCCATCAAAGTTAGGATCTTTCTTATCCTTGTGCTCACAAGTACTAAACCCAGGATATGATAAGGGTCTATCTTTAATTAGTTCCACTCAGCAAAAAAAAAAAAAAACTATACATACCCAATTGGGTTTAGCATATAAGGAATTTTGCCACTCTCAACATCATCATCATCATCATCATCATCATCATCATCATCATCAATCATCAATCAACAAAATAAAAGGGAACCCAGAACAAAATTGGAACACAGTTAAATAAACTAGACATGCAAGATCAGAAAAGGCAACAGATGATGAAATAAGGAACCAAAAATGATCATCATATATAGAAACAGACCGAGTACAAACACAGCAATGCGATGATAATATAATTGTAACACAGACCGGAGAGAGAGTAGACATGGATGCCAAGAGGAGTCACTACTGCAATGGGCTTCCACTTGAACCTCCATTTTCATTTTCTTTGTTGGACTCACTCTCACTCACTTCGAGTAGTCAAATGTAATGTAAGATAATAAAAGGAAATTTAACATTTTGGGTACATGAGGTTTGAGCTAATTTCATTTTGGGTACTTGAGGTTTACATGTTATCATTTTGGGTGCCTGAGGTTTCGGTTCAGTTAACACTTTAGGTATTTAACAGAAATCTGTTAAGTTTGACCGTTAACTTAATGACGTGTCATGTTATTTTTGTGAAGTTAACGGTCAAATTTAACAGATTTGGGTAAAATACCCAAAGTGTTAACAAAACAATAACCTCAGGCACCTAAAATGATAATATGCAAATCTCAGATATCCAAAATGAAATTAGCTCAAAGTAAAGGTACCCAAAATGTTAAATTTTCTAATTTTTTTGGTTACGTCATGCTGGCTTAATTAAAACCACCAAAGCCCAATAAGTATGGGCCATCCGAATATAGCTTTAGTCCATTCACTTTAGGCAGCTCGTAGCAATTTAATGCATTTTTTATAACGTCTTTCTTTCGATTCAGCAATCCGAACCAAATAGTGCATACTAAAAAGTACAGTCACCAACGGATGATTCCGTTGCTAAGCGGTCAAAAACCGTTGTTAAGGTGCTCTTAGCAATGGATTGGGCGTCAATTTCACCCGTTTCTAAAATGGTCGTCGCTAACCTACTTAGCAAAGCGCCTTAGCTAGTCAATACACATTTTGGTGTTTGTATAGAATCCAACTCGGGTGGTGTCCATGGAGATGTGGAGCTCTAACCAATGAAGCAAGTTGAATTGACTGATAAATCAATGGCATTTAGTTAACTTATCACCTTTATACGCATGACTTACCAACGGATTTTCTACAAACCGTTGCTAAGAGCAAAAAAAACAAAACGGTTGCTACGTTTTTCTAAGCAACTGATTTTTCACCATCCGTTGCTAAGCTTAGGGTATGGATTCTAAAAATTAAATTGTACGGAAGATGCTTAAAAATCCGTTGCTAAGAAAACCTTAGCAACCGTCGCTGAGCACCTTTTAGGTTCCCCCTTCTTTGGAGGGTGATCCATTGCTATTTTGAGTTTTATTTGTAGTGAGTAATACTATGTACATCAGTGTAAGTTTTATTTATTTTTAATTTAATTTAATAGGGACCGGAGGAGACTCAGTAAGCAAAAGTAACGATGTGGTCATACCAAATTACCAATGATACCGGATAGTACATACATACATTTATTTATTTATTTATTTGGAATGGAAAAGAGAGTTTACATTGATTAATAGCCGTACTACAATATATATATTTATTTATTGCTTTACTCGTATGAGACATTAGTATATGAACATTTGTACAATATACGTACAATGGAAAAAAAATTACTATTGTACTATATTCAAAAGAATCGTTTGTAAATTTCTAATTAAAAGAACGAGCTTTTATGTCATGTTTAAACTTGAGCTCTTGAAATCAGCCCTGGATATTCTGCATAAGAGTATGTATTAAGGAAGAGTTGTTAATTTGTTATCCAATAATTTCTATGATACAAGCCAGTGAGCCTCTAGGAGACTCTCGTAGTGCCTCTTCAATCAATATTCGATCTGGTTTATAGTCACAATTTAAAACCAACTCCTCCAGAACCAATGCATTTTTAATGAAATATTTGATGGTTTCAAGTGATTCTTTTCTGCTAAAAATGCTTTGAATCACAATTCTTTTGAGATGGTATGTGACACAGGAAGGGACTTCTTGAGTTGTCCACAAATTAGTGTCTTCATTGCTAGGTTCATCACCGAAAGAATCACAACGCTGCAAATGCGAGAAAGTATTGTCTTCATTGCCAGGTTCATCACCGAAAGAATCCCAATGCTGCAAATGCGAGAAATTATCGTCTTCATTGCTAGGTTCATCACCGAAAGAATCCCAATGCTGCAAATGCGAGAAATTATCGTCTTCATT
>ONZK01003244.1:3916-14651 GCA_900322385.1 Pharnaceum exiguum
AAAAGAAAAAGATAAGTGGTCCACAATGCATGCGTGCATTTTGCGTGGTATGACTGGAAAAAAATAATCAAGGTTAGCACAAATTCTAATGACTAATTTGCTTTTTTTCTTTCTGTAACCAAAAAATATTCATAATTAGATGATTATATAAGGGTCTCACAACTAATTTTTCGTACACGGGCTCCAAAAATCACGGTACTGTGAATATATCCATAGTGCCATCCTTAATCAAGTGTACTGCTACCACGGCAAATATAATCCACCAGTATTGTGGACTTAGCAACTCTGATATGTTTTTGTCGCTTGTTTCCGGATAAGTTAGCCTATTCTTCAAACTTACTGCAACATTCTAAATGTATAAGTGCTTTTCAGGCTCTTTCAAAATTATAATATAAAAAAAAGAAGAGATTTTCAAGTCTTAATTGAAGGAAAAATGAGAACCGCAAGCAACAAAGGAATTTCGATTTTTATTAATAAGACAACAACCGATGGTAATCATGCAAAGTACAATTTTAGACGACGAAGGTACAGTGCGCATGCTTACCAGCTTAGTACTTGAGAACTCTTACTTTGTACCCATTCTTCATGCGTAGGATTGTGGAAATCTCAGGAACAACTATGCATCCTTCCACTGGCTGAATGTTATAGTTTTGGATTATGGTTGCGGCAATGATTTTCATTCCAGCGAAGGATAGATTTTTCCCAAGGCAAACTCTAGGCCCTGCACTGAACGCCAAGAACTTCCTAGGCGGGACGAACCTAATCTTACCTTCAGGGGTTATCCATCTCTCTGGTTTAAATTCACAACAGTCATCCCCCCATAACGATTTCATCCGCCCCATAGCATACAGGCTGAAGGCAATTACCGTATATGGATACACTCTAAAGCCGCTAGGAAGGATATCTGTCCCAATTGGAGATTTTGCCTCAAATGGCACTGGAGGGTACAACCTTAAAGTTTCGCATAAAGCAGCATGGAGGTACACTAGCTCATAATCGTTGAACTCATGAAGAGAAATTTTTGGTTCCTTCACATCATTGATATGTCTTGTTGCAGCAGTAGCTGCATCTAACTCTTGTTTGATCTTATTTAAAACTTGATGATTCTGTGAAAGGACGTAAAAGAACCATGACAATGTTGTAGCAACCGTGTCCCGACCAGCAACCAGTGCAGCCATCATTGAGTCCCTGACAAACTTGTTGCCATCAGTTGTTACAGGCCTTGGAGCAGTCCCCTGACTACTCCCCTCCATATCCTCTAGATAGATTGTCATTAAATCTTTCTGTTGCTGCGTATTATGTCCCTTGCTTATCTGTTCCCTCTTCCAAGCTATCCATTGGTACATGAACTTATCTATGGTTTCATTAGCTTCTTTGTGCACCTTTTCTGATCCTACAACTAGCCACCTTCGAAGTTTCCAAACCCAAGAAGGCATGACCATTCGATAGACAGCAGTCCGCATAATATCATCTAAGGCAACATTGATGACTGGAACTACGGGACCATCAGTTGATAAGTATCCTGGATCTTGGCGCATGAAGAATGTGCAAGTTACATCGAGCATACACCTTGTAAACAAATCTTGCAAGTCAACATCTAAGCCTTGCTCGGTAGCGCGGTTTAAGACAGGAATTAACCCACTCTCTACTTTATCCCTAACAGTCTTAACATAAAAAGGGTGGAATCTTGGGTCACGGATATGGGAAATTAAAATTTTGTGGTGATATTCCCATATATGGCCGTCTGCGTTGATGACCCCGTCTCCAAATGCTTCAAAAAACATCTCCTTGAACTTGGGACCTTTGTGGTATTTGTCGAAATTCTTGCTGAAAACGTGGTGTACACTGGCAGGGTCAAGTGTGGCTATCAAATCGAAGTTGCTTAACCAAGGGCCCTTAAAGTGAAAATTTAAATTGTTTGCAATAGTAGGAGCTTCAACAATGTAGTCATGAAGTCTGTGTACATTTACAACAATTGCAGGGATCATACCAACAAACGGCCAGTTTGTCGGGAGTCCAGTTTTATCTCGAAATAAGCAGCAAAATACAACAATGGAAAATAAAGCAACAAGTACCTCAAAGTATGCCATTTTTGTCTCGCGTCACGCCTGAATAAGAACTTCAATGTAATTATGAAACGAAACGGCGTAGTTGATTTTGTACTAGCTTTGGCATGAAAATTTTCAGCGGGTGAAACTAATACAACTCATGGATTTATTATGAACTTGTATTGCTTATTGCGTTATGAGGAAGTTAGTGAGACTGTTGTACAAGAAAATACTTCAGTGCTTGCTTTGATATGAAGGGGTATATTAGCCATTTATATGCGAAGTTACAATAGCCTACCCTAGCAAAGTAGCAAGTAGTGCACCTTAGGACGAAACTGAAAATTAACCACAACTTTAATGATCATGCATGTGTTCATCGATCAAAGGTATAGTTATTACTTATATTGCCATCCAACTTATGTGAAGGCTAGTTATTTCATTCACTTTCACACGTTTAGTTAGTCTTTGTTGTTACTGACGGACACTACAAAATAACCCGTTTATTGCAACAACATTATGCAACGACAAAAAAAGTCGTTGAAATAAATACCATTTTTTGCAACAAAATAGAAATGTCGTTGATGTACACTGTTGCTATAACAATATTTAGGTTCCCTCCACACAAAAAATGCAAGCGCGAGTTCTACTTACCTATAGCAACAAAAGATGCCGTTGGCAAAAACATGTCACGCACTCATTAATGCTTAAGCTTCTAAGTATGAGAAGCTCATATTATACGGCAGCTACAATGTGATGTGCCGAGGGTCAATGGCCAGTCTAGGCAATACCTCTACATTATGAATGTTGCTATATATAGGACAGAACTGTGAAAACTTTACCTCAATGGTTCATCTTGCACTTGATTAACTGACTGAGAGCAGAACTGGGGCACTTTTGTGAACTGGGGCACTTTCAAAGTAAGTAGGTCAGTTTTGTGAATATAACAAATTTGAAGGCATAGGAATGCAATTAGTAAATGTCATATGTTCAAATGAATTGACGTTCAACAAATTCAAGTGTGTAGTGTACAGAGTACACACATCTTAACAGATTACTATACACTATGAAGATGAGAAGGATTGGATGGAAGTATAGCATATTCTGCATCTCAATCTGACTTCTACAGAAAAACGCCAACTTAATTAAGCCTATTTCAAACAAAATCTACGGCACACAGTCTAGGATCAGCAACTTGTCTATATGACAGTGAAGTTTTGCCTACAGAAAATTTCCTGAGCAATTTGTTGTACAATCTAGCCAGCAGGATATCAATCCTTTGATTCCCACTTCCCTTGGGAGTGAAGAGGCGTCTCTTTCTCGTCTTTGCAATACTTTAAGGAACTCATCAGAGCTTAGACTTCCATCTTGATTCAGATCGAATACGTGAAATATAATGTCAACCATGTTCTTCGATAAACTGATTCCACACACCTTATGACAGGGAAAACAAGACCAAAACAAAATTAGTCTATGCACTATTTAACAGAATGTATATGTTGAAGTATCTCGACAAAAAAAGCAATTTCCATGGTAACTTAATTTCGCATGTATTCTGAACCAAGTTGCAGTAAATTTGAAGAAACATCCAATAATAAGGAAAGAATATATACATGAGAAGCAGCTCTTTTGAAATCTTCCCTTGTTAAGAGCCCATTAGCTCTACCATGGCTGAAGATTGCCAATGACAACGGACGCAAGCTTTTCCTTAAGTCAGCAAAGCTTCTGAATTCCTCGTACGTAACTCTTATGTTGCTCAGGACAGGGTCATTAGTTAGTTCATCAACTCGGTCAAGGAACTTATTTGTGTGAGTCATGTCTGCAGACGCCACCATAGACAAGGCAAAGTCCCGAGCAGAAATGGTGCCTCTTGACTTGTGGTCATAATGAGCAAACTCCAAGCGCAATATCTATGAGATATGGAACAATATTAAGAATCACAAAAAATTAGGGTCCAAACAAATTTGCACATATACTAGGTCGAAATGTAGCTGGACTAGGAATGTTTTAAGGTTATGTTCTTACTTCTTACCTCATTGTGCAGGTCTCTTAGAAACTGAACGAATTTGTCGTGCCGGAGGGATTGGTTTCCCTCCTTACCAAAGAAATACTCAATGACACCTCCATTTTCAACAGAACCAGACACCTTGAGCTTGGAACGTCGACTATCATTATGTTTTCTCCCTTTACTGTTGTACATTCGCATCAGAGACATCACCTTTTTGAATTCCTCCTTGTCAATTTCTCTGATACCAAAAAAAGAAAGTGAAAAAAAAAACAGAAAAAGAATTATTGACAAGAAAGACTAAATCTTAATCAGAAACTGGATATTTACAACAGCCACAACAACATAGTATTATTTGCAATTACGAAGAAAAGGCATACCCATTGTGATCAAGGTCAAACATTTTGAAAGCAACGGAGAAACTGGACTCTTGGATGCTAAGTAGGGTGACCAGAAAAATGTACCTAAGAACATACAAAAATTTAAAATACAATTTGCTCTTCCAGAATGAAGCTGAATAAACTTAAGTTGTCTGCAAGAAATCTTACTCGGAAAAGGAAATGAGGCCATCATTGTTAGTGTCAAAGAGCATGAAAAACTCTGAAGGAGCACACTGTAGTTCTCCAGGGGACTGTTCCCCCCTCAAATTTCCTGTTCTGACATAATTTGATTCTGAGGGTGGGAAAACAGGAACAACTGCCCTCATCAAGTCCCCCGGTGTCATGAAAGATTCTCCGCCTGGGGTTCGGTAAGAAGCGAAGTACCCAAACACCTGGAGGGGCAGGCATACCAACTTGGTCATCAAAAACATTTCTAGTGAATGTATATATAAAGTATCAATGTATCATGCAATGTTATGTAGATGAATGATGAATCCCATGCGGCAAATAGATACCTTTTCAGGAGGGCTCTGGAGTCTGATGCGCTTCTCATAGTTAAAGAAAACTCTCCTCCTATAGTCATCTGAGAATTATCCAAATCAAGTCAAATTAGTCTGAAAGAAATGTTGTTGTCACTGAAAAAAGTCCAGACCTTCAGGATTTTGTGAATACTTGACCTATGAGGTTATTGGATATAGTTCTCTTATTCGAAAAACCCAGTTTGACTCTCAAGTTTACATTTGCACATACAAAGAAAGGAGAGGAAAGAAAAAGAGGTATAATAACACTGGTATCTAGGCATATTTTGGTACCAATCACACACATCCTAGCATTGCAAGTCTGTTTTGCTAACATTGCAAGTCATGTACCATTGAAAAGGAACTTAGGCTTCTTAACAGCAGCCACTTCCTGAATATCTGACCGATCTTTTGTTGTGCCCTGATCAGCAAAAGCGACAAAGGCAGACCCAGGGTGACCTAGAGATTCAGTCCAGTAACACAGGCTCACCCCCGAAGCCACAACGAGAACTCCTGATGAAAGCCATCTTAAAAGGGAAGAAGATCCTACGGTAGTACCCTGTCCGCTGCAGCTACCTCTTTTAGCACCCTCAATGCTTGATGCCGCAGCGGACGATGAGCCTGAGGGCTCCGATTTGCTCGAGAACAGACGAAGATGGGATATACCTTGTGTCCTGGATACGATCTCACGGATCAAAGGTGGTGAGCTTCTCAACAATGGTGTAGGTGAACGCATACTTTCATATTACTATGATGTATAACCCTTTTGAGGGATATTGGAAAGAAACTGAGAAGCAAAAGGTAGAAACAGAAGATGATTTTGAATCAGAAATTTAGTAATAATGCGAGGCACCAAAGAAATGGGGAAGCGAGAAAAATGATAGGATCGAAACTTTGACTGAGGATTTTTCTATGTTCTTTGGATATGTCTCAAACAGAATGTTTAGATGTTCGTTATCATGTCCGTTGGTTTGTCACTTTCATAGAGAAAAATATTGTAGCAGTATCCACGTTTCCCGCTTTCTATATAGATGGGCTTTACCATACTTTTGTACAAATCATAAAATAAGTTCAATGGGGCATTATGGTCCATGAATTAGTTGCCTTCTGTTTCACCGAAGAAAAGATTAGCCCACTGCATATAATTTGACTGCATATGAGCAAAATTTGCTGACAGTTTTCCGATGAATCAAGCTGCAGTCATTTGTAGTAGACACACAAGCTGTACTTACAGTTATACAACATCCAATCTTGTTTTCCACAACAATCAACCAGCATATAAACGTTTGTGAATGACCTAGACATGAATTAGGAACAAGCACTAAATTTACATAGAACAAAGAGTTTTACTAACCTAACTCAGCTGAACCGAAATGGTACAACAAGAACAAAACTATCAGCTGATTTGCTTCTATGAGTATAAGGTGCAGACTGCAGAGGTGATAAACAGACATTTATAGGAATTCTCAGTGTCTTGAACTTTGAGGCTGCCGGAAGGACCCCCCAGCATAAAGCATTTGGTACACTGGTTTGATCCGAACAGTCAATATGATACTTAAGATGGTGCCAATTCCACAAACACAAGCCAGAACCAGGAAGGTAATTCTAAAGCAGTTAGGACCCAAGCAAGCGTGTGAGTTTGTGAGCAGCATATTTGGGAGATTATGCTGCTTTGATGCTTCATGATCGTATATATACCCAGCTAATAAACCCGAGAAGAGTAGGGCGCCAAGCGGATTACCAAGAGACATAAAATTGTAGAACAGACCAAACTGCTTCAAACCAAAGAGCTCAGAGACAGTTGGAATCATTATAGAGAATTGAGTTCCATAGCAGAGTCCTAACATTCCGGTAGCTACAAAAAGAGTGCCATCATACCCTGAAGCAAATAGAAGGTATGCAATGATCATGATTATTTGGGTGCATGTCAACCAAATTGTCCTGGGAAGCGTCCTTGTCCTGCAAAGTAGAGATCATTTTATCAGAAAATCAAACCCACAATACTAGCTTCAAGTTACACATATTACAGCAGTTATATCAGAGTCAGAGTCTCAGAGAGGTAGTACTCACTTAACGAAATACTCTGAAACAGTCCCACCACCAAGACGACCCACAAAATTAAAGAAACTGAAGAGGGAGAGGAGAATGGAGGCATCTCGTTCTCCAAGGGCAATTCCAACCTGGGCCAGATTGTTTAGAACTGTGACCCCAGAACCAACTCCAACAAAGTACACCAAGAAAAGAAGCCAAAAATCAGCTTTTACAATTGCTTCTTTGAACTTGAAATCCTCTCCTCGTTTGGGTCTCCTCTTTTTCTTGACAGCTCCCTCTCCCACAGCAAGGAGCATATCAATGTCAGATGAATCTTCATTCTCATAGAAACTACCTAAATTTGCAGAAGACGAAGATGGAACTAACAATGGTTCTGTTTTCTCTGAGTCCCCTTCGTCGATCACTCCAGTTGATGAACCAGATTCTTCTCCAGTTGTCATGGGATTTGACGGAAAGAGCGTCATCTTTAGTGGAATAAGGAGAGGTGCCATAAGGAGGACTATCATGACAGCGAGTATGATGTACGAAATAGTATGACCTAGAGTTAAATATTCACCCAATACGGTCGTTGAGAGAAGATAAATTCCAAGCAGGACACTAGCTGCTTGAATAAAAACAAAATGGCTACTCTCGGCAGAACTTTCCCTAGAAGATGGAGTACAAGGCCGTACTAGGTACATAACAAGTAAACACAAGATAGGTACCCCAACCGCAAGGAACAACAGGAGGTTAGGAGAGGAGCTGTGAAGGAGCACCTTGAATACTTCAGTATAAACAGCAGCACTAAGGCCCCCATAACCTTTCAGGATGCCAGCAACAGTACCTCGACTTACAGGGAAGTTTCTCATGTTGGTAACGAGCACAGCAGTACTCAACCATGCACTGCTATTAGTAGCAACACATAGTGCAAGCCACAACTGCATACCAAATCAAAGTCAAAAATTGATACATTAAAACATACGTTGTAGCAAATATGGTACCATGTAATTATGAACAGAAAAAAAAAATTGTCAACCTGTTTTATATATGAGACATGGTCATTAATTAACCTTTTTTGTCACTAATGACTCCAACTCACATGAAACGGGAGCACACAAGTTTTTGTGATTATGTAATGCATCAAGGACAGACGCATCATGCAAGATGCAATCACAAGCAATACCAATTATATGTACTGTGTTCAACAAAACTAACAGCAACTGCTGACAACAAAGATATATTGTAACTTATAATTCTACAATTGTATCTAACGACTAACAAGGCTCCTCCCAAAACAGGACAATTGGATAAAGGGAGGGCAATGGTGATGGCTCTTGACAAATTTTCAACAAGATTGTACATTAGGCATAGGAATCAATACTGATCACACTTTCTGAACATACTGATTCCACATTCACATGAGAAATGTGTGAACTGGAAAGCACTTTGAGTGACATAAAGCTGAAAGACAAACATGCACCATGCCATCTTTTACAATATTTAGGTACTTAAAGTGCTTTCGACATAGTAATCCTAGCATCTTATGCTCAATTATTCCCCCGAGAAAATGATCAAGAAATGAATATCAGAATCCAAGCAGTCTTCTCTTAGGAGATCAAACAATAATCAAAAGTTCATGCTATAGTAAAACATTTCTACGCACCTTACTTCAATGGCTCCAGGAAGCCATTGAAATACCATGAGCCGTATACCAGAATGGCAGAATAAGCTAACTATAACTCATTCCAAGTCAACTAATTCTTTTTCCAGTTTGCAACTTAGTAGTAAAAATTGATGAAACACACTACCATAAGAAGTAAACACTAAAGCTAAATCTACAATATCCAAGATAGCAATCCATAATTGCCTGAAATCCTAACATTGCTCCAAAAGATAACCATCATCATTTCCATAAACCAATCTACCTAAAATCAAGGCAACAATTCTAGCTTCACGCAAGCATAATAAACTAATCCATCATCAAAAGTACACTCAATCAAAAAAAAAGATCCAATGTATCCTGACCTCTAAGCTACTAATCAAAAAACCAACCAAATGAAATCACATAACCCAAACAAGATTGAATCTTTCATATAAAAAAACCCTCATGAAGCAAACAAAAGTAATATAATAAGGATGAAAAAGAAAGGATTTTTACCAGCCAATAAGGCAAGGAAACAGTACGGCTAAGGGAAAGCCAAAGAACACCATAACCAAAGAAGCAACAAAAGGAGCCAATTGACAGAACAAGCCAAGGTGGGAACTTGTTGCATACAATGCCAGGAAGTAAGCCAACATTTTCACCAATGTCATTGGCAACACCAAGCATAGTTACTTGCCTTTGGTTAAAACCCAACACAGATTTTAATGAGTGTGAATATAAAGGGAAATTATATGCATTCCCTGATGCTATTTGCACCCAAACTGCTGCTCCAAGTCCCACCCATGGTGGCCTTGTCCCTGCCTTCACAGCTAACACCATTGCTTTTTTTCACCTAAAGGTTTGATCTTTCTTATGTTTTGGGTGATTTTGGCATCTGAGTTTTGCTCCTTTTTGAGAAAGGCTTGTGGGTTTTTGAGTTTGGGAGCTTTCAAGTTAAGACAAGTTGGTGTTGGTGTCTTGTCTTTTGAGTTGTGAGCTCACCAAGAAAAAAGGTGAGAGAGTGGAGTGTATATAAGATGGGGGAGAGTGGGGCCACCTTGGATCTTGACAATAGAGATGGTTTTAGAATCATTTGATGTTGGAACAAAATATTTGTTTTTTTATTTGGGACCCAAATTTTCGTGTGACAAAGGAAATTGTACATTACTAGGAATCAAACAAACTAGGGATGGTTTAGTGGTAAGGTTGTCACTTGAGATCCTTAAGATTTCAAGTTCAACCCCAACTAGGGACACTTGGAGGATATTTCCCCCCAGCCCCCTCTACAAGTGTCTGGTTCGCGTAGAATTGGGTCTGTCCGAGATGGATACAGCCCAGTTTAGAATCCCGACTCCCTACCTTCTAAAAAAAAAAATACTAGGAATGAAATTGAAAGCAACCGAAAGCACTTGTTGTATGAGATTTTGGAAAAGGGATTTGATTATTCTTTGTTGTTCAAAGAAAAAGTTTTGATTTAACAACAATCTTAAACATTAAGGTTAAAAGTGTGTTTTATACCACTTCAACTTTTATTTTTGTAAGTGACTGTTATTCAAAGTTCATTGTTTTACCAATGTGGGTTGGAGTAAGTAGCTCCATACTACTTAAACGAGCTCTCGAGTTCGAGCCTCATTTTATTCAGAAACCTTTTTAGAGGAGTCACCCACCACAGTAAGGTGTGCAGCGCAACTCGAGTCGCTTACGGATGTAGTCGAATTGAAGCTTCATAAATCGGGCGGGCAATAAATAAAAAATCATATTTTTTTTTCTTATCATGATAGATTAATTAAAATTAGAGGCAACACATTCTCACAAATCACTACTAAGTTCTATCATATGTAAGTTCTATCATATGTTCAGATGGTTTGGATTTTCTTCTTTATCTGCAATCATGTAAGTGTAAATAGCTTACTCATTGTGCTTACATTTGGGCTCTGTTTGGCAAGTTTATTGCTAGAGCTGGAGCTGTAGCTGTTGTTAGATGTAGCTGGAGCTGAAGCTGTGAATAGCGGTTAATAGCTGTAGCTGAAATAAATAAAAGTGTTTGGTAAAATTACTAGGAGCTGTAGCTGAAAACTAGAAAAAGACATAAAAGGACATCAAGACGAAAATTA
>ONZK01003245.1:0-22196 GCA_900322385.1 Pharnaceum exiguum
GTGAGGGTTAAGCTCTTCGCATGTTTCCCGTATTTGTTTTTTATGAGCAATAATCTACAGTGTGAAACCATTGCCGAGGGTTAGAACTAGTTATTCAGGAATAGTGAAATATCAATGATCCATTAACCAATATATTAGGGGTAATAATGGAAAGAAACTAAACAGCTCTAGAGGTTGAGCAAAAACGCTTTGAAACGCTCTTCCTCACAGCGTTCCCAAGAGATGTTTTTTAGAGCTTATTTTATGAGATTATTGTTTTACCAAATCAAGATTATTATTGAGCTGAGAGATTTTTATGAAATAAGCTATGAAATAAGCTATGAAATAAGCTCTAAAAGTGGCTTGCCAAACAGACACTTGTTAGTACAAGAAATGAAGACTTACATATTTAATTGTTATTTTATACTTGTTGGATCCCACAATCTCTTCAATTCAACACTTGCAAGTGGTTGGAGATGATCCAAACTTGGATATTCCATACTCTTTATTTTCCTTGTGTCCACTTCCTTTCAGTTAGCATTCATGTAACCAAATTACTAAACAGTTAGGAAAATTGGAGGGTGAGTTTTGATAAATTTAAAAAAAAAACTATTAAAATGGTTTCATCTCATTCATAAAAGAAGAAAAGTAAGGAGATGAAACGGGACAGAATCGTATTCCCCACTTATGAATGATGAGCAAGAGGCCGACATAGCTTGATAAAAAAAGAAAAAGGAAAAGGCAATGAGGTAGTCGTGTGTTTTGTTTATTTGTTAAACCCGCCATTGTGGCTAGTACGTACCCGAAACTATTAAGTGCGGTACATTATGGTTAAAGGTACTTTTTGACAAGCAAAGAAGAAGAAAATCACCATAGCACTTTAGTTAATCCAACAACTTCCACTTGGTTCACTCATACGATGAAGTGACGAAAGACTGCAGCAGAAATATTATAATGTAGGACTGTTAACGGCATCAGTGCATCACTTGTGTGTTGTGTATGTAACATATTTTATAGCATACAGATTTATTCAGGTGTTATCATGGATCAGATATCAGATGATTCAGATCAATATCACGTATCATATGGAGCCAAGATCAAGATAAGTGTGATGGAATGAACGAGCAACATGTTCCAAATTTCTCGATTGTATAAAAAGGCTTGAAAAACTATCACATGAATATCACATGCTTCTCTTTGGCGATCTCCCAAATTCCAAATCCGCAGGCAGTGCCGCCGGCATCTAAGGTTTGTCGATCTTCAATACTCCTCAATAAGATAAGCACATTCGTCTCCCCTTTTCTTTTCTTTTTGGTGTGAATACGGGAAAAAGAAGCTCATTTTCGCTTTGAAAACCTTATTAGCACTACGCTACCAGTTAAAAACTACCTTAAAACATTTTGGATATATCTTTTGTTTGATTGTTTCAGTTTGTCTACATATCCTTCACTCAATTCACACCTAGCTACTCGCTTGTAAGTGTATGTATTATATCCTATTAGGATTCTGCAAAGAAAAGTGATACACTACTAACATGGGGTGTGACAGTGATAAATAACTACATATTACTTAAGCGAGGATTTAACCCATGTTGAAAAGCCCATCCACCATAGCCAAAAAAAATTACACCAGCCAAACATTAGCATATGTGCCTGATCAAAAAAAAACAAAAATTAGCATATGTGCCGATCGAACAAAAAGTACGAGTTTGCCTAAAAAGAATGCTCATTCAGGTTAGCCACTTTCGCTTCTTCCTATTTGAGATGACAACTTGATTCACTTTCTTTTCTCCTGGGCTGGAGTATTTCTGTACTTGAAAATGTAACTACTGAAACATGTAAGGCAGGTCTTAAGCACCGAGCTACAAAACATTGAATTATGTCCAAGAAGCCCACAGTTTTGTAGCTCTCAGCCCTTTTTGGCCTGAATAATGCCGTGAGGCCCAATATTTAGCTTGTTATGTCTTTCAGGATTTTATAATATGTTGTTGATCGATGGTGAAGCCCATTAAAATCAGTCCACTAACTTGAGGACTTCGGCTGCATGGAGGAGTCCAAGTAGCGTTCAACAAAAAACGATTCAATTTATTTTATCAGACTGCTAAGAAAGTAAGAATGCTAACAACTTACTCGTAGTTAACAAGGATCCTGGATCCCTCAAAGAAAAACAAACAAATTTAGCAAACCAAAGATTTAAGAAAGACTTCACACGAATCGCTAACCACGATGAATGAACTTCTAACTTCTTAGAACACATTTTTTTGGTCAAAGAAGGAAGTATTAAATTCTTACGCGGGAAAAAAAAGAGCAAAAGGAAAGAGCAAGAACAAAAGTAATGCACAAAAATTTGGATGAAACCGTCTCACATTAAGGTTAGTGTGAGACGGGATTTTTTTTTTAATTTTTTTTTTATTATGGGGTCATTTTTCAGTTGTATGGGAGTCATTTTTCAGTTTTAACATGGGGGGTCATTTTCAGTTGTATTGCATTTTTCAGTTTTAACATGGGGGTCATTTTTCAGTTGTATAGGGATCATTTTTTCAGTTTTAACTTGTTATATATTTTTCAGTTGTATGGGGTCATTTTTCAGTTGTATGGGGTCATTTTTCAGTTGTATAGACTTGAAAAAAAAAATTTTATTTATTTTGGGTCATTTTGCCAGACCCGTCTCACACTAAGTTAGTGTGAGAAACTTAGTGTGAGACGGGTGTACACAAATTTTCCTAAAAGTAATGATCACATTTCAATATGGACAATGAAATCAGAAAATGGAAAAATTATTTATTAAAAAAATTGGACAGCCATATTTCATTAAAATTTAGGTGGTTAACAACAATGAAATTGGAACATCAAAACAAAAAGAGAGAGGGTGAGGACTTGAGTAAGACAAACTTACGTTGATCCCCCTTAATTAACACACTACCCTATAATTGTTAGAGAACACCAAGATTATGAAAGATTGTATTATTAGTCTGTGTTTTGTTTACCGTTATTACTTAGTACTACAGTTTATTTTCTTTCAGTTCATTTTTTTTCAGTTCAGTTTTAGTTTTAATTGCCTTTAGTTTTTTTCAGTTCAACATCTTTTAATTTTTTTCACTTCAGTTTCAGTTCATATCTTCCCATCCAAACAAAACACACTCTTAGTTTTAATTTCAGATCACTATGATCTACTTTATTTTAAATTTGAAGAGCCTACCTTACGTACCCATAGGCACATTGAGTAACCATAGTTAAGTTGCCGTGATGCTGAGAGGGACATTAAAAAATCACATTATATCAGTCAGATAGATAGCCAACTCATACAAAATTGAAACGACATGGTAGCTAATAGTAAATCAAAAGCCAAAAACAAAGGAGATTTCATCCTTATCCTCCTCAATTGGTGAAGGGGAGGGGGGACATGGGTGGTAGTGTTGTACCAGTCACATGGACCTTTGTCATTTTGTTTGGGAGATTGAATTTAGTCAGCATATATCATATCGAACGATGAATGTATGGTGAACCCACCTTTAATTTGTACTACGTACCATGCATGAGCTCTACATTTTCGAACCACCTCCTTTGCATCTTTTCTCCCTCATATTATAACCCGTCCTAATATTTGGTTTTATGTAGTGATGTTGCTACATCAATTTCTTTCTTGCCAAATGCCAATTCAAACAGATATACACATCTTGCTAGCGTACAGTTACGAATTACGCGCCATAAGCAAACAATCTCAACAAAGGCGTCATATTTTTAGAGTAAAACAATTTCAACAAAGGCGTCATATTTTTAGAGTTGTACTTACTCTAGAAATGAAATGCTGATAAGATTAATTTCCAGTGGTCACGTCATGATCCGCTACAAATCATTTGGAGACAGCTTTTGACTCACGAACACCACTATAGTAGAGTACTAGAGTAGTTATGTATGTCATCTACTCATCTTATCTTCTCGCCATCACCATTGTGGAATTTGCTACCATAAATAATTTGAAAATATACAAGTAAGCAGCCACTTAACGAAATATAAGAAAATTAAGATTATTATTGAATTGAATTGAAGCTTGAGAATTTGTCCATCTGAAATACTTAGGAAGATTAGAGAAGCATTGACTCATTGAGCGGGCACAGCAAATTGGGGATAGTATAGTACTGTAGTACACTAGTAGGGTCAATCAATAGCGGATAACCCAAGCGAAGGCGCTTTCAAACATCAGTATAGGCCAAGCTAGCTACTTACGATAGACTATTAGTACAAGTGTTCCACTTATCCGTTAAGACATGTAGAGGCGTACGGATAATTACAAAAGCTAAGAAAAGCCTGATCTCAAAATTGAAAACGTCAAGTGGATAAAAATAGGAGGTTTATTTTTTAAAGTGGACAAAAAAAGATCGTGAACGGATTGAGAGAGTAATTCACAAGCTATATATTCACATATTTTGATATTGAGGTAGGAGAGGATCACAAATTGAATTTCATCTCTGTTGAATATATATATACTCGTATAAGAAGTTACAGTATAACTTAACGCTCTAATCCTTCCAATAATACTTGTATAGTTGTATGCATGATCGAGGCAAATGAGAAAATTGGTGGAATTCTCTGCAACCGTGCATGCTAATTCCAGCATCAAATTTTGATTGGTTGACTTTAAAACTGTTCAAGTAACACTTTGAAGTGCTGAGTAGATTTGCGGTGGAAAGTCGGGTATATATGTCAATCAATTGATTCCCAACTTCAAAATAGTAACAAGTGCATCTTCTGATTCTTAATCCTACTCAGCAAGCATCAGCTCCTTGTCAAGGATAGTTAGGACACCATTAAAATCTAATTAGAAGAAGGCATATATAGTTTTCTCGGGCCACCACACTTACAACAGCATAACAGAATACCTTTTCTTTTATACTCCTTTGATCTTGAGTATGTCACCAAAAACAAAAGACTGATTGAATAACACAATAATATTAGGCATGGGTCTATATCATATGGAGTATGAAGAATCAATTCTTGAAGCAAACTGGAGTAATTCAGTAATTGGATTCTGGAACCAAATAAAATTAGGACCAGCTGACCTAATTCGATGATAGATCATATCATGCTGGTTTCAGAATTTTGGATGGTGGGCTGGGTGTGGCACTGCCACATTGTCCCGCCTCGCATCTAGCATATTACTTCTCCATATTGTTTAAAATTAGGTTTGATACTTTGATGTTAGATGAAGAATCTAACTTGCTTCAGTGAGACACATCCACGTGCACTACGATTGTCTAATTGTCTATACTAGATTACTAGGTACTCTCCGATATTTTTATGCAGAAATATTTGTGTAAATTTATTTCATATATGAGGCTGAGTAAGAGGGGTCAATATTGGCAGTCGAGGGGTCATTATCCTGTAGTCAATGATCATTATAACGTACTCGAGGGGTCATTAATACTCAATCTCATATATAAAACGGGTTTACACTTTTTTTTTCATTTTTATGTCAATGATGTCCAATTTCATATATAAAAAGAGTTTACACAGATTTTTTGAGACCTCAATAAAGATTGGCGGGAGAGTGTGAGTAAGAATTAGTGTAATTAGGGAAATGCATGGGGCAAATAACTTCTTCTTAAGTAAAATTTCTAGTATACCCTATTCAATTCCAACATAATTTCAATTCAAAATAATGTTATGACTCTATTGTACTTCCCTCATCCCATAATGTTCTTTCTAATTCGTTTTAAAATGACTTTTGATGTGTCTCAAAGTATCCCAATCTTATGTTCAGTTCTCTTATTTTTCACGTGTTACTCCAATCGACCTATCGGGTGGGAGTAATACATGAGAAATGAGAGAATCGAGCATAGGATCGAGGTATTTCAAGTCGTATCAATTATCACCCAAAACCAAATTAGGAAGAATGTTATGGGAAAAAGGAGATAGAAAGTAGGCCATGGCAAATTTGCAGTATACCCTTAAGATTTCTTTTTTTTTTTGTGCCTATTTTTGGTATAATTCTTGGGGCTATAATGTACTCATTTTGTCTTTTCCTTTTTTCCATAATTACATATCCTTCTCGAATACTTTCTCTCACCTTCCATCAAATTTCTCATTTTGCCTCGTTTATTTATTTTGACTTTTTTTTTTAAAAATGTGTACATGAAAATAAAACAAAACTTGTGTTAGTCACATAGGCTTGGCTTGTTCTTAACTTTTTAAACATCACTTTAGTTCAGTCAACTCTTTTTTTTTTATATCGTAAACAGTTGTGATACCAATATGCATTTTTTTAGTTTTTTTTGTATTTTAATCTAGATATCATTGCAAATGTATCACTAATTTTTAAATCGTAATATCGATATAGTTTTAATAAGTAAATATGTAACAAAATAATTAAGCAAATAGTTTAGCTCTTAATATTTTAGCTCAACTTAGTTTAATTCAATTTAGTTCGGTCTTTATTATTGAAACAAGCCCATAATTTACAAATTGTAATGTGTTCATCCGTTAAATGGAAACTCGATCTAATGCCCAACTTCGATGGGTGTGCTTCTACATTGAAGTTGATGAATTCGTCGTTACCACAGACCTAGGCTGAAAGAGTCAAAATTTAAAGTCGTCCCAACTGCCCTTTATTATACAGGGTCAATCCCAAAAGCTTGGTCTTCTTGACTTCCAATGTTCAATAATGCAAGGCAGTCCCTCCCAAAATTGCTCCATCTTTCATTCAAATCCATCTAGACCATCTCCTCCACTTGCATTATTGTAGATTGCCCTTTATTATACGATGCTTATTATTATTCACAAATTGATGACTTTTTTTATTTTTATTTTATTTTACTTCATATTATGATTATTATCACGTATTATAATGATTTTCCTCCCAAAAAATAAAAAAATCACTGTAGTCCAGCTGTTGCGGTTCTGGTATGTTGAGTGGTGACCAAACCATCATCTACATGATGTTGGCACTTAAATCATTTTCATGTCCAGTCCTCTTCAAACAATCAATATTAAATTATGTCATATTATCTCCACTAGCATCATCATTTCTTCCTTGTCAAGCTAAGGCATTTATTCAAAAGATCTCATCAATGTCATGCCTTTGCTAATGCGTCCCAACTCAAATCAAATTGTTCTTTTTCCTCCAAGCTAACAAGTCCATTATTCGTATAGGGTCCCTAACATTATTATTTCAAAGTCCAAATATCAATCATCATCATCATGACACCCTTCACCTGTTTTCTCCATCATTAAATTAAACCAGTTAGGCATTAGATCAACAAATTAAAACCAAACAAATAAATCAAATGAACGGAAATGAACAAACAATTAATAAAAATAAAAAATACCTCACACGGGACGGGACGGGACATACACGTACCAACCAAACGTAACGCATAACGGATACACTTAACGGCGACTTGACGGAACAATTCTCAACCCACGAAACACAACACCCTAAACCCAAAACGACGACGTATCACGTTTCACGGTTCACGGATCAATGAAGATACCCTGTTAACGGTCTGATCTGATGACTGATGTGATGAAATTCGATCTGATTTAACTTTGTCCAAGAAAATTAAATTGTCAAAATTGTTAGTAGCAGTGAATTAGTCCAGTGGCATGTCCCGAAAATCCTTGATGAATTAATCAATCAAGAAGCATCATGATCATTTTACTAGTGTTTCTACATTTCTACGTACTCAAATATATACAATTTCCATCGAACGACGACCGAACCCATAAGTTTCCTGTCTTTCTGTCTGTCTTGTTGTCTTGATAGATAGATATTCCCATAGCCGGAGTTTCCAAAAATACCCTCCATGGTAGCACCAAAATCACAACAAAACCAAACTACTTAGCAACTACCTGTGGAGGACATAATCGACAAGCGGGATTTCCGAGGTTGAAAGTCTTGTCTCCTTCTCTGACTATGTGAAGAAGGACGAATCAAAGCAGCAAGTGCACGCTTCACGAGGTCACCTTCCACGGTCCCAATACGTACCAACGAGTTCGTCATCGCGGACCGCCTTGCATGCAACCGGTTCGACTGGTACGGCCCAACATCCCGGTTCTGCTGCCCACCATGTTGTTGACGTGCTGACATGCCATTATTATTCAGACCCATTGCCTTGTGCAAGCTACAACGAAATGAACCTGGGTGGTTCGTGGGTGAACACATGCATGATTTCTTCTGGTGGGGGGGCTGGGTTTTTGAGGAGGGGAGGACTACGTTCTCTCTCCTGGATGGCAAAGAGACACGAGTAGGGGAAGAGTGACGATTGTGATAGTGGTGGTGGGAAGGGGATGATGAGACGAAGGTTCTAGAAGGGGAGGAGAAAGTGGAGGTGGTTGAAGAAGCGAAGGCTGAAGAAGAAGAGGTGGAGAATCTCCCTGATGGGGAGAGAGAACGGAGTACTGGTCCGCTTGTTCTTCTTGTTGCTGATGCTGCCGCCATTTTTGTTTTTTCTTTTTCTTTTCTTTGTTTGGGGTGTTTAGTTTAGAGAGAAGGAAGCTTGTAAGCCGAGGTAGGATGGCTATTTTGGCAAACCTTGTTATACTCGAGACATGTATTTATAGCAAGGGGAGGGGTATTATTTTAATTAATTTTTAAAAAAGGTAAATAAAAGAGGGAGAAAGAAAGTGTGTTGGGTTTGAGTTGGGTTGGGTTGGGTGGGGACAGCTTGACTTGAGACTGACTAACAACTAACCAAGGTTGAGGGTTAGTTACCAGGTCTGGTTTTGGTTAAAGAATATCAAGTGGGCATCATGCATGTTGCTTTATCCTCTATCTGGAATGTACAGTAATTGTTTACTGAATTATTGAATTTCTCAATCTCAACCAAAGTTTGTGACTTTAATTTATTTGTGTACTTTTATCTATGAAATGAATTATATTACTTAAATTAGCCAAGTATTAATGCTTAACAAAGGGAAAGGGATAATTTAAGTGTACTTGAACTGATGAGTTACTACATTTGAACATAAAGGATTAGTGTGATTTTATTTTTGAACAATTTAGTAACAGCTAGCTAGCTTCTTGAAATGGGCTATAATGTTAATTAAAATGGGGGGACGTCTTTGTGGATAGGATCATTTGATTGTAGTTAATGTTAATTGCTTCTTTGGTATCAAGGGTAGCTAGGATGGGTGAGGAGGCCTTATGGATCAGGATAGAGGTGGTGATGAAGAATGATGGGGATGGGAAGTCTGTGGGCTCTCAAAACTCAAAAGGGTATGAAACGACAAAGAAACAAGCCGTTTTTTCGTTTAGATTTGTTAGGGTAAGCTGAATTGAAGATTACCTTGGGAGGATTTAAGGAGGAGGGGGCCACGTGTGAGGATCAAATGAAGAGTGGACAGAGAGAGGAATACAGCAGGCGAGGAGGTGGCCTAGATGGAGCAAACAGTTTTAGCTTGTGAGCACATCACATTTTAGCACAGTAGCACTGTACCACACTAATAATAATCCTTTTCCAATGGGCATGAATGTGAATGAATGTGATGGGGTACAGAAATAAACGTTGCTGCTGCAACTAGCAGGGTGAGGGGTCAGCCCACTGGAACTTCTGTCAGTGACAGTTTTTCTTTCTTTATCTTTTCATTCATGCTTTATCTGCTACTGCTACTGATTGAATTGATTTTTGAATTTTCCTTTAAATAGGGAAACGACTACAGTCGCTTTTAATCATTTACTGAATCAGTAAAAAGTGAATCCAAGAATAAGGCCATGTTTGCGGTTAGCAAAAGTAAATTACTTTAGAAAATTGTAGTTTCAGAATTAATATTTGGTAAATTAATAATGTGCGAATGTTAATGAAACAATCTACTCTTTAAAAAAACTTCAGTTCGTCTAAGGGGCAAGTCGTTTAAAAAAGCTCGTGTGTCATCATCGACATATTGAAAAGAGTATATTGGTGTTCAATATGATTGGATATACTTTTAATCGAACAGTACCAATAACATATTAGTAAGTCAAGTCTAATACTCCATCTATTCCACTTTCATCTTCCAAAATCCTATTTTAAATGTTACACTTTTATCTTTCAAAATGACATATTTGGTTAAGAGTGCCCACATACATTACTATTATAATCTTAGCTTTTACCCAACCAATCTAAGCCCACATGCTTTGCACCATTGTAATTTAACATTAGACCAATGGGTGTAATGGAACATTTACCCTCCACCTAAAATCTTATGCCACAGTCATTTAGATAAGATAAAACTGAAACAGAGGGAGTGCTAAGGCACCCACAATGGTTGAAAAAAGAGTTTTATATGACACAAAAACCTTTGAATAGGTTTATACACCATAGTGGGGAGGTTTGTGATGAAATTCAATTGAAGAAATAGGTTTGTCTGCACAAACCTCTACATAAACCAAAAAATTAGACCCCGCATAGGCCAGAGAGTGACACACCAATGCAAACACTCGAAGGAGGACAAGGAGTCCAATAAGTCCACCCTTAAAACTTATTTAAGGTTGATCCATGGTGACGTTGAGGTTTGTAGGTTTGAGATTTGTGAAAAAAGGTGTATGTGTAAGAGGGGAACCCACTTATAATCCTCATTTGAGGTTGTCCATTGATAATGCTCTTATGGCACAAAACTACTCTTTATCTACCAGTATTTGCCTTCTACGAAACTAGGTCTCAGTTTTTTTTCCTATGTGGTTAAAGGATAATCACTGAATTATATGACTGTTGACTAGTTTTTTTCAACTTATTTTAACTAACCGAACTAAATTAGATTGGCTTTAACTTAATTAAATTATCTTTCAACCCATTTTTCCCCATTGCGTTAAAAAAAAGAGGGATAATAAGGCGCGTGTAATTAAGATGAAAATGCTTAATTAAAAAGGTAATAAAATCATCTAACAAACATACCAAATAAAGAGAGTGAAGAAAAGGAAACAAACTCAATAGGAATAGTTGAAAAAAGAAAAGGAAATTATAGGAGTACACTTAAATTAATGTTATTTACACACTTTGGCCTTATTTGGCATCTAACAGGATCTGATAGCTGATAGTTAAATTTGGATAGCTGAATTTGCAAACTAGATATGACTAGCTGATGTGAAGCAGATGGAAAATGAGAACTTGTTACTTTACGAATGATTGGGGTGAAAAATATTAATTAGCTGAATCATCAATTTTTAAATCTAATTAGCTCATTTTTTTTTTTGGTAAACTAGGCATGATACAATAAGGTGCCCAATTAAATTGGCTATCAAACAAGACCCTTGACTTCATGTATAAATTATGCAAAATTCTTCAAGATCGAATGATCTGACCTCCCCCAAGGCCTAAGGAGAAGGGAAGAGCCAACGAAAATGCCTAGGTAGAGATTCTCCAAATCATGTGACGGGTTCTGATTTCCAAGAACAATTTAGCATAGTGGCTACCTCTACACCAATTATGTAACAACACCTTCTGCACACCGCAACATAATGTGCCACATGTCCCCAAATCTCATGAAGATTATATTCTATAATAATAACTTCAAGTTCACGTCCACTATTAAACAGTTTGTTTCACCCTTTCATAATTGAAACTTTTGTTGGAGTGTTTCTGTTAACTGTGATATTTGCCCACCTATTCGATCAACCGCAAGATTACACCAAAGCCTTGAGCACTCAGAGAGGGGCTGTTAGTTTGAAAGTCGGCCATAGTAAACAAATATAAACCATGGACTATATACCGGCATGATAAAGAAGATTCTGGACTGTCTCATAAAATGACTATCACCATTGGACACGTAGAGGTCTTGTGGGTTTGAGTCACTTCAATCGTGTCAATGCGTGGCACTGGCCTCCATTCGACGAATACGAACATCCCATGATATCTTGTTCCCTATATTCCCAAGCATTTATGAGTAATTAGGACTTTTGATTTGATTAATCGTTACATTGCATCATTGATGATCACTGAGTTAGATATTAATCGCAATAGTTTTATCAAAAGATTATCGTAATAATCATGAATGTTTATGGTCACATATATCTCGATTACGTTCCTTGTTGAATAAGTAAATCAGGATCGTGATTATATTACACATATAGGCTATAGCTTAAGATTCTCGCATCAACTATATTTTGGCGCTGCATGCGTTCTTTAAACGGGTTTGGCCTCCATATAATGGAGATGCTAGATAGTAGATAGAGCAGAAAACTTATTTTAATTGATGTTGGATTGATTAAATATGCACAATCAATGTGCATTGAACATTTGAAAAAATTAATCATTACCAGATCATCTAGTATATGTAGGTTCAGGGCATCAGTCTGCCATCAGATCATTTCAATATAGTGGAAATTTTGATACGCAGCGCAGCTTTCTCGACCGTTCCCAAAGTTTTAATTTCCTGCGGACTATTTACCACTATCTATATTAATACACGTGAACGTATTACGTAGTGTATAGAGCCAAAGAACTAACACCAAAGGGGTAGAGTATTGCAAACATCGCGAAAACTAGATCACAATTCACATACCGGGTAGTCGATAATATGAAGCAGTAAAAGAGTACGTAAAAAACGTCCGAATATGCACAATTCTCCGTCGTGCCGCTGACTAATCTCGTAATTGTAAGTAGTCAAGGAGAGACTTGTAACTTAAATATTCAAGAGAGTTGCCGTGCAATTTCTCTAACAAGTCGTTATATGCATTTTTAGTTAGCAAGTTGTTCTGCAAGCTGACCACTTTAATACATTACTGACGATATACTGATACAGTGAGTTATGAAGTCAATGATGGTGGCTTAACATGAAAACAGAATGTATGCAATACAAAAAACCGTTCATTTGCTTTAGTACAAAGTAAGCGTAGTCATCATTAGATTAACAATTGTATCTTAAAATATTTTGAGCACAACTCGTATATTCCTGATAATAATTCTGATTAATCTGATATATTATGTATTCTACCTAAACCATAAGCGAATTGAACTTCATACTGTGTTAGCAAGTCGACTAACCCAATGTTATAAATATTTCAATTGACCACTTTGAATAACCGATACTCTAATAATGCGCTAAATAAATCGACAACCACTAAATAATGGAACTATGGAAAACGGAAAAAACTTCTCTAATGCACATTATACAATAATGTAACTGTAAATCAAATAGAGCTCAATGATTGATCCAAATTTATGTGACTTCTGTCTTACCTGCTTGCAACTAATCTAAAAGCCAATAGCTAACTCACAGGTGCCACTTGCTAATATATTTCATGAACGACAAATCTTAAGCGGTAGATTAGACCGAGCTACGGCTTACGGAACCTTTTTAAATTAAAATTGGAGGGGTATATGGTCCAAAGTTACACACTGAAGCATTTTTAATGTACAAGCTAAGCTAAGGTTTAGATACCCAATGCAATGATCAATGATGGAGTGACTTTACTTATATATATTGATGAATGGTTCAGATTATTTAATTTGTGCCCAAGATCCTGCCAGATGGTAGGTTGTCATTAGGAATTGTAACAACTCTGGGGGACATACCTTCGTTCATTCGGCAGTGACTATTATATTTCGAAATAATAACATACATCTTCGTATATAACATGACAAAATTTTGGTATTTTAACTACGAGTATCGATTTTGCTACTATCTTCAACGTTGGAGTACTTTGTTAACCAAAAACTCACAGACGAATAGACGATTGTAGTTTGAAAAGGGTCGTTGTTGCACAGTAGATACAAAAGTCTTTAAATAACGATCATTGGAGCTAAGGCTGTGTTACAAAATAGTTTTGACTATCGCCACATGCAAGATCGTACAAGAAAAGGAGAATATGTAGTAAATTTAACTTTTTTAAAAAAAATCTAATTAATTTGAACTAATAATAATCGTCCGCTGCGCTAGAGATTAATTGAAAAGTTGAAGATGATATTTGTCGTGGTACTAGAAATCGGTGAAGTGCTCCGCCGTTCGTTTGGAGTTGCGGTGAGGGGAGCCATATCAATATATATGCGGTATGCCCATCATTCCTGAATCCTGAGTAAAAGAGCGCTAGCGTCAGTGAAGACCATTTTGTACCGCCAGTGGCCCACTCCACCATGTCCTGCATTTTCATTTCTCGGTACAATCTCATTCTTTCAAGTCTCATCTGTCAAGGATAATTGAAGTTATGCACGATTATTGTCCTAGCTTCTTGATGTGATAAATGGATTACGTATTACTCATTTACTTCTATTGTTTTTGTATATAGTAGCACTATACATCGATCATTTTGAATCCATAATATGAATTCCAGATGGTTTTAGTTTAATGTTTGTTAATGGTTAAATTAACAAATTCAGCCGCTGAAGACTACGGAGTAGCTCTTTGTATGAGTTGAATCATATTATTGCTACAGTTTCTTGGTTGATCATGCAATTTGAAGCGGCATCGGCTCTTGTACGCTTCATTGATATTCATGTTTATGATCATTTCTGACAATATGCCTCTTTCTGTGAATTGGCTCTTCAGAGCTCTCATAATTGCGATTTGCTAGTATAATCCTTCGTGAAGGATTGAATTCCAAATCAAAGCCACATGAATTTGTCACTTTCCAACTAACGTAAGTTGTTTTTAAAAAAATTATAGTTTTCATTTTTTAAAAATTTATAGGGGGTGGGGTGGGTGATGGGGCCAGAATCCCTAGCGACCTACCAAAAATACCAGTAGATACTGTGAATCATAGTTGTCAAATAAATTTTTTAAAAATAATAATACAAACATTAAATATCTATAAGTGGATGCTAATTTAAATGTGAATGTGTCCTATCAAAAAAAAATAAAAAATAAATGTGAATGTGAATGCTTCCGATCATGGTTTGTGTCACTTGTTTACATTACACATTTACACTATGTAGAGATAAAGATTCCTTAATTTGGATCACTAAAATGGATGTATTGTTTTCGAATAGATCTATGTTAATTTATTTTGTTCAATTAAGCTCAATTCTGTTGAAATTAAGTGCATTAGTCTTCTAAAGATATATGTATAAAAATAGCTATCTAGACATCTAGTTCAATAAGCATATAATTTTGCTTCATGTTCTAATAATAAAACCTTCATGTTGTTCATTGTGGTCGCCATATTACATGGTCAAATAGAGAGCTTATAAGTTACTATGGGTATCCAAGTGTCTCATAGGTTGCCGTTAGCTAGTATGCCAAAATTACTTCTCCAAGTTACCAACGATAACGAGAGCCAAGCTGACATTTGCCTTTGACGAGTTCGCGCCACACCAACGTATGTGGATGCTACATGTAGATGATTTAAAATAGTGGTCATAGCTAGGTTTTGTGGTGTGCATACGACCAAAAGTTGCTAGATTGCCAGACTTGCGCTGCCGCCCCAAGATCAAGTCTAGACAAATCAATAAGTTTGGTTTGATCCCGCGTTGTTAACAAACTATTTAAGCTTGGTCTTTAGTGCAGCTACAATTTCATGTTCTCATGGCCAAGAGGAAAGGAATCAACATGGTTCCCACATCATGGGACCATTCTATTTATAATCGATCATGGGTCTCCTCGTCTTCGGGAAGACAAGAACTATCAACGATTAACCATTTGTTCGATTCGATGAATGTATATATTTCTTCTTTTCCTTTGAGTGCTTTCATCTTTTTCCTTTTTCCTTTGTGATTATGATGTATATCTTATAAACTAATCAATTGAATATGCCATAACCGAATGCAAGAGGAGCCTACGAAGGAAGTGAGCTTGGAATTAAATTATGACTTTCTTTTGAAATGATCACATTTTTAAGAGTGGACACTACTCCTCAGCTACTACATTTTTAAGAAGCAATTTCATGGCAAAGTCGAGATCTTGCTTTCACGTACAGTATTATATGAGAATTAAAGATTTGGTACACGAGAAAAAGAGCCATTTCGAAAGTCACTTTATGCGAACTTTCTATGCAACGCTAGCCAGGATTCTCAACCAGCTTCATTCTTCCCTTTAACTTTCCCCTGCTTTCAAAATGCTTCGAGCAATCAAGCTTTTTGTATCACTACTTTATGTTTCGAATGTTCTATCTTTCACATTTCAATTCTAAGTTTTATAAACGTAGCCAAGCCGTGTTAAGTGCACAACTTTTGGCCATAATTTTGTTCCAACGGAATTGGGTTCAAAGATAAATTCTCATTAATCAAATCAAGTTTTGCTTTCAATAAAAAAAATCAAATCAAGTTTTAATGGGAGCAATAGATTATTTTAAAACTCATTATTGCACACGCTATGCTGCTACTGAGAATTGTTTTAAACTCGCGAAGATGCCTACTAGAGTTATGTAGTGATACTAGCTAGTATTTCAAGTGTTTTTTGTCAAATTAGCATTAGGAATTTCACTTGTACAAAAAGTCTATCAATCTACGTAACCCCAAACTACATACGCCCATATGGGCTACACGCCTACACTACACTAAAGTAGCCCTAGAGAAGTAAACACACACATTCAATTGATCACCTATTTCCGTTAAGCAACCTTATTATAATAAAGGAATCAAATTTGCAACCTTAATTATATTTTAAGATGCAACGAATTTAACCACATTGTGTATCATAGATTCATAGGACTCCTACAACGTATGTAACTACGTACCCTAAACAAAAGTACCATAATTAATTATTCATGTACTCGTGATGTTTTGTAATACATAGAGCCATAGATCGAGTTGCACTGAAGCAAACGAAACATGTCAGTGCATAGCTACGAAAAACGAACGAACTTATTGTTCTTGTCGGACATATAACATCATATCATAAACAGGGCTAGGAGTATCAAAGAAATAGAATAAAGATCATAGAATTGAGTGATTGAAAGTGATCAACATATAAGATCGTCGGTGCCTCAACCGAAAGAAAAAAATCTTAATCAAGGCACCGCTAGAACTGCCAAGCTAGAGATATGAACAGTAATTGAATATGTACACACAAAAAATTCTCATCACCGTAATATCACAAGGGAATAAGGAAGCATACAAAAAATAACATTCCAAAATCCCATGATACTAACGCTTAGTACTAACTTTAATTCCCTAGGAAGAACTAAAACTAGTAAACTAATAGCTAGCTAGCTTTGTCTAATGATAATTCTGATCAAGAAACTGCAACACCATGATTTGGCTGATCACCCTGCTGGGAATTGTGCATGGCAGAAAACCTTGTAGGCTTAGGCGTGAAGTTTCTCCTCCTATGAACGTCATGACTTGATGGCTTAATAAATTGCAGTAGTAACGCCTTCATAGCATCAGCCTTTGCTTTCACGTCCAACTCATCATATCTTTCCAATATCATCCTTTTCTTTTCGGAATTTGAGTTAGAATTGTTGTTGGTATTTCTCCTGTGAAGTTTGCAACGGAATGACCCAGGATGACTTGATGGTGAACAAAGACATGTCTTTGGCTTGCTGGGTATCATACCTTTGTTTGTTGTACTTGTAGCCATTGTTTCACTACACTTTCTCCTGGGGTTTGGGTTTTGTTTTCTTGAGGGTAGTTTTGGGATTCAGGTGTTTAGTATGATTCAAGATTCTATGATTCTTTCTTTCTCCTGACTCCTTTCTCTCTCTTGTTGGTGGGGCAAAATACTGAATTATGGTGTATCAGCGGGTTATATATAAGATTTGCTACGCGAGTTTGTTACGGGTTTGATAGCGATTTTGGGCCTAATATGGCGGTTGGGATCATGGGCCCCTATAAACAAGGGTCGGATGCGTGAAGTCGGTTACTACTTACATGTACGTAATTTCCTTGGGTTTTGACTCCTAGTACGAGTAACTTTCTAGGAGTCTTCTTCGTCTTTTCAACTTTTAGGAAACCTTTCAATTTTCCCTTCAAAAATTATAAATTTCCACTTCTGTTGATTCCGAAAAAAAACTGTTTAGATGTTTTATGTGTTTCTATATTAAGAATTTAAATTTGTAGGACTATGTACAATGTACATGAGAAAAATTGATGAACTAAAAGTTCCTTAAAACGAAGCTTAAAGTGTGCCTTGTGTAGGTCTAGGTTTCCAATATGGTTTCATTAAGACATTAATTAACTGGAATTTTGTTCCGTACAACTTACAAAAACTTAGTTAAACAGCTCCATATCGCTTAATTGAGGTCTCGAGTTCGAGCATTAGCGTATGCAAAAACCTTCATTAGGAGACTCACCCACCACAGCCAGGTGTGCGACCCGGATCGGATTTTGACGTAATTGGAGCGAAGCTCTAGTGAACTAAACGAGCAACAAAAAAAACACTTATGTTAAGTTTAGCTCGTTTCTACACGTGAGTATACACATTACCGCATACCCTTCTTTGTATTTTATAAGTAAATATCGGACATTTACATTTTTATTTATTTGGGGATTGAACGTTAAAAGACAATATATAACAAGCCATAGAGAGTGGAGAGTTTTCAAAAGAGAAGGGTTAGTCTTTTGGTAGGACGGATGAAAAGAAAACACTGATTGAGATTTGGGAGTTGGGACTATTATATTGGAGAAACACAAACTTCGCAGTTAATCCGTTACTCTGTTAGCATTATCTTATGTTCCAGTCATCCCTAATGAGCGTGTATAGGGTGTTGTCATTTATCTACCTTTTTTTTGTGTTTGGAAAGTCATTTATCAACTGTTTTGGTGCAATTTTCTAGCTGTTCAATCACTTGTAAACTTCGTGCAGCAATGCCGCATTTGATGTAGGCCGGAATCTTAACACAACCCATAACTGGATAATGATCTATTGAAGGACCTTTCCCACACGCAACCCGAAACTGTACGAGTCTTCTTTAGTTTGGTGATTCGATTAGTTAAAAATTTACATCAATTAATTGAAAGAATTCAAAAAAAGAGGAAACCTTACTCCGTATTTGTCTTCAATAATAATTACCTTTACTCGTAAGCATTTCATTCACCTAGCTCATTAGTCATAACTTTAATGTCATCAATTTGATTTCAATCGTCTCCTTTCCCGCATGTTAGATACTGCGTAATATATAGTCATAACTTTTCATCTCCCGGTTTTTATATGCAGGCCAGCGTTTGATCATCACATTTTTATCATCGATCACTTGGTTCGCCAAATGAGGGCTAATTTTATACCAAGGTTTGTAGTAGCTAACTATTCAACTAGTTCGAATCAAAGACTAAAGCAAGCAAGGATTGAACAAATTTTAAAAAAGGTACTATACTCTGTAGGAAGACGTAAACAACGATGATACGAAGTATATGATTGAGCATGAATTACGTACTATGTGAAAGATAAATGCACGATATAGTGATTGATCATACGTATGAGTCATTCATCGGCCCAGTAAATTAACGTACCATGCATGAATATTGCTCGATTATTAGAATTTGATTTTTTTTTACAACGATAATCAACATTTATACATATGGCAACTGGAATATAATGACTTCGTTCTTTGTTTGTCCGGCCATCATCTTGTTATTTATGTTCAATTTTCCGGAACATGTTGCAATTGTTTTAAGCTTTCAAGGAATGAAGCATGCATAACACTATTACATTCTCTGATTCTCGCAATACAAATAGTATTTCAGATAAAGATTGACTACATTATGGTTCTATAAATCGGCTTTATATATATATGTTGGTCTTTTGTCCCTACAATGGACCAAAAGCTAATGAAGAAGAGTATCATACGTAGTATTACTACAATATTATATATATATATTCGATATATTTTCGCCTCTTAACACAAATACAGGGCGCAAACTTTTTTTCTTCTCAGCTCGAGCCTCGATGGGCAATCGATCTAATTACCCGAAAAGAAAAAAAGAAAAAAGTGTAGAGAGGAGAGGATGATCAAAAGTTAATAGTGATTGATCTCCTGCTGAGGATATATAATTAATTTACATCAAAGATTTAAGAAACAGCAACTGTAGGATTTCTTTCATGATGACAATTCATGAGGTAAAACCTGGTTGGTTTGGGCTGAAATTCCTGTCTTCGTCGAGGTTCTTGATTTGAAGGCTTTAGGATGATTTGGAATACAAATGGCCTAGACGAATAATTTCCTTTTGCCATCCTTTCGATTCTATTAATGTTGTTTCGTCGAGATCGAACTCTCGTTGAATTGGAATTGGAATTAGTTTTGGGATTAGAATCGAGATTTCGATGCATTTGGCACCTGAAAGAGCCAGGGTGCTTGCTAGGAGAACATGAGCATCCGGCTTTGGATGCCATGCATTGAAATTTTGGAAAAGGCAAAAAGTGTTTGCTGATAATTTTCCGGTCACCCTCCTTTGGTTGATATGTGATTCACGTTTGTTAGACTCTCAAACTTACCGAATTTTATGGCATTTGTGTGGTTGTAAGGTTGTTAATTTTGTCATGAAGAGATTGCCCGATTTAGCTTATTATCTACCCTTAGAAGTTAGAACTGTTTACTTTCGTACATCAATCAAAGGGTGTAACTAGCTAGCTAATGGAATGTTACCTCAAAAAAAAAGCTAATGGAATGTTGTACAGAAAATGATAATATCATTTTTTTTTAATAAAACACTAATTAAATAAATTAGTACAAGTGGAAAATGGCTAAAATTTGGTGAGTGTTGTGCATACATTGGTGGTGTGATCATTGTCAACTCTTAAGAGTTCAATTTTTAAAGTATTGCTTTATAGTTTATATATACTGTATAACTAATTTGACTTGTATTTAATTTTTTTGAAGTGTTATAACCACATCAGCTCTTAGCTTCCTGAGCTATTAGTTGGGTGAAAATAACTAGTTTCTCCATTATTCACAATGTGAATATCCTTTTCCTTTTATCTATGTCCTCCATTCACAAGATAGAGTTTCAACATGAAGACAATAACATCATCGTACTGTACAACGTAACCTTAATGCCTACTGTTGTTGGTAGTTCCCCGGCCTAATTATCCGAACAAGCAAAGATGAGGCAATTGGAAACGTTACTAAATTCTGACTGAGCTATCTTACACATCACAAGAAATTGAATATGTTTAAGACCCTTTTTTCCCCCCAACTTTGGTAATGGCCTCATAGCAGGGGTCGCATCTTTTCGAGATCACAAAGGGAATGAAAGTGATTAAAGTTTTCTTGAGTCCATTGCGTGTGCTGAGCTCTGGTTAGCAAATGAAAGCGAAGTGCGCCAGAATGCTATAAACAAATACCAAAACTATATAATCTGACGTTTATTGATTTGCTGATGCACAGATGAGTCTCAATTCACATAATTTGTGGTGGAAAATGTGAAATAGTACGTGGCGCTACGTACTTTGTTGGTGATTTAATCATCAATGATGTACATTTGCTGGAAATACACAAAGTAAAGGGTAAAACGACGTGTACTCCTTGAAATGTGTAGGTTTGATATCATCAATAACAAAAATGGTTTCCTTGTGAGCAACAGAATAGTTGTAAGAGTTCTATGATCGACTCAATAACTAACTTAAGAGTCCACAAAGCCTCAATAGTCAATCCTAACTACTACTAGGCTAAGAACTCTTCGACAAGCTGAAGGAATTACAAAATTGATTATGAGACTTCTTTGATTAAATATTAGAGGTGACGTGTAAACTATGGCAGTAACCTTGCTAATGGAAAACACAAGTCTTATAGTGTGTTCTCAATTTGGAGCTGCCATGAAATTGTAGCCAATTTGGGTACGTAATTAAACTCTCTGATCATGCACAACAGCAAATTACAGGTCGGCTGTGGCAGTGTCGATCGCTACATGACAATTAGCGTCAATTCTTTGAGGATGACATGGAGTGTGAAAGATTTTAGCAAAGGGACAGGTATAAAGTCGGCTGAGGAAAGCACACCTGCATATGCATGTAACTTCGGTTCACTGTTTTGATGATGCCAAAGTTTTTATATATTAGTATATTTTGATGATGACATTACCGAACGCTGTTAAGATAGCTAAAAAGGATTGCCTTTGCTGTCAAAAAAGGAAGAAGGTGTGACTTTGTGGCTTAGTACCTAACTTGCACAGTTGCACTAATTTATAAATTTTGAGATATTTAATGGTTTATGGATCTGGCAATACTTAACGCGAAACGACCACCTCACAGCCCTAAAGCTGCTAAGAGATGACAACTTTTTATCGACCTAAAATCAACTTATAGCTTATGAAAACTTGCTGTATCATTTATTTCAACTTGTTTTGGCCTTTTGGGTACTAACCCGAAATTAACATCAACCCAACTGGTAGCCTGCCCATTAGGTCTGACAAAGCAGGCTAAGGTAGATTTCATAAA
>ONZK01003245.1:22629-51324 GCA_900322385.1 Pharnaceum exiguum
CCCCCCCCCCCCCCCCCCCCTCCTCAAAATAAGTGGATTTCAAATGTCCGAATAGTGTTGGAATTTGAGTTTTCGTGCTGTTTAGAAAATGTGATCGAAAAAACATAGCAAGATCAAGGAGAAGACAAGTTAGCTGGATGCTGCCCTCTGCAGATGGTCTTTTCAACCTTTAAGTTCGACGCACTGGTCGTGGTTCCTTTCGGGGCTAGCGGGCGTTGCAGAAGTCATAAGACAGTGCACAAAGACAGTAGCGGCGAAATGCGCGATACAGCAAGCTTCTTATAGATATTCCTATAGGAGGCCAAGAGAAGTGAATTGAGCAAAGTCTATTTGATTGTCAGCACGCAAACACTTATGATTTTCTTTTTGAGTATCATGACTTCTTTTGTAGGGAATGAACCTTCAGATATGCACTGAAGATCTTGAACGAAACACTTCTGAAAATTCCAGCTCAAAGACTGCAAAAGCCACAAACTACTTCGAAATGGGTGAACAAAGTTTTGATAAATTCCATAGTAATCAAGAACATTAGCCCTGTCAATATGGAAAACCAGAATAAGCCATATATCACAGCAGGGTCGATAATACTCATATAGTCATATACTCTCATCATATACCGTCTTAGCTTTACAAAGTAGAGAGAAGAATATAAGTTAAGCCCGTCGGCACCTACATGGCTCCGCCTACACCTATGTATCAACCAAAAACCAAGTCCAACAATCACAAATTGGTGAACATGTACAATGAAATGTTGAATCTTACACGGGTATAGACAATGATAATGTATACCGCCAACTCACGAACCACTCCTAAATCATTATCCAAAATCAACCAATCAATGCATAAATTGCTTGGTATAAACCCGATGCCTGCGTTCACGAGCATAAATAACCCAGAAAATGAGCGAGAACATGACAGCAGCGGAAACCATAACCAGCCCAACATAGATCCACATTGTGTACTTTCTCAAGCCAGGACAGTAACCAGAGCTGATATCATTGAATGTGCTTCGCACAAAAGTACAGTCCTGGAGATCAACCAAGAACGGAGCATAGTGATACAAACCATAGCTAACACTCACAGCCGAGTTCATTTGACCATATATTGTAGGTGTCAGCCGTCCTGTAGTCTCACAAATGTCAGATCGCTTGACTAGTCTAGCCTGGCATGTGTAATTCTTCCAGACCTACAAAAAGTGAATCGGTCATATTTACCTGAAGATTTGAAAAGTGTGTTTCAAATAAATCTTCCTCTTTTTCTGTTACAAGCAGATAATAATGAAGTTGATGACAATTTTAGTTTCATCTTGAGGCACCTAACTTATCAAGAGAACATTGTCATTTCCAGCATGCTAATTTGTTTCTTTTTAAATCAACAAGAGAATTATAGTCTTTTTCTAGATATAGACCAACAGCCGTTCTTCCAAACAGATAAATTTCCGAAGCATCATAGAAAACGACAAATGTATTACCTCTGTTGCATTATTGAAATCCACCTCCCCAGGAGCACATGTGCGATTAGTCAGGTCCGAGTTAAATGGGTTGCAAAGAATAGGTAATAGAGGACCTGACTGATTGTAGTAAAATGGTGGGGGAGTAGACGGTGGTGGGTTGGCATTGGCAATATTTCCAATCACCATGTCAACCATATTGACTAGCTGATTCGTCACCTCCTTAGATTTCTGCAGAGTTTCTTGTGCCGTTGCTTCGTCCACACAAGGCAATATATCATCTAAAGCCGTATGTGCAGTAGGGTTTTGGACCCACTGATCCATCGCAACACAGGTGTCTGCAACAACACTGGCAAGATAACACAACTATCAGAGTCTGAGACATGTAAAAACTATAGTCTACACTGAACAAAAGAGTCTGAGATTCAGAGCTATATATGCAACAATTCATGACAAAAGAAAGAAAAAAGAAGAGAGATGAATATGCAGCCCCATCTCAAATGCGTTTCCATGTACAATCCAAGTTTATCTAAAGTCATAACCCGATTGTCTACAAAGACTGCTTTTTCACCTTGCATAAACTTGTACACTAGATGTAAATCACTCTAACGCTCCAGTACACCAGACGGTATAAAAGATCTAGGGTTATTTTAAGCATGTGATGTAAAATAAAGGCCCTAAGGTTTCTCCATGAACACAGTAGGCACTTGTAACATGCACATGTGCCAAAGATAACAAAAAATTATACAAAGGGAAGAAAGAAAGACAATGAAGGCTGATGATGAACCATCGCAAGGCATCAAAAAATTGCAGCCACATACACAAGCCAGTAGCTCCTACCAAATGATCATGCATGAATGAATTTTGTACAGGACAACATATGCTTTTCATGTTTGACATTAAAAACCTGAAAGCTAGGAAGATGATTTCTCAGTGCTTAGCATTGCTCACATAAATTAATGGAAACTTACTTGTGAAGAACAAGAAATACTCCACACAAGACAAATGTTAATGTCACCAATATCCAGCCCAGGACCACCAATCTGCATCCCAAAACAAGAAAAATAAAGAAGTAAATCATAGAAGTAGAGAGGGAAGTGACGATCAACACATTGGTCAAAAGATGAAAAGTCAAACTTACGTGTACACCAGACCTTGCACTCCGAATATGGAAAGCACTGCAATCAACACAAGGCTTGCCAGGTTTAATCTTTTATACTAGGTTAAACCATGTGAAGAAGAATCGTATCAGAAAAATCTATACTCACAGAATCCGACGAAGGCCACAAGAAGCATAACTGCTGCAAGAATGATCAAAGCCAGCCTCCTGCATAAAAAAAATTCCCCAAAAAAGAAGACACACATTAAAATTCTACAAGCCAACCTAAGTATAAGCGTCACTAATCTTCAGCTCATTCATACTTACACACTGTCCAAGGCGGCCCTTATCTTTCTGGCGTTATCCTGGGTTCTGTCTGTAAGAGTATTTGAAGCTAAATCCAACTTTCCCTGAATGTCATTGATCTGGGTCACTATAGTTTCTGGTAGCTTTACATTCTCCACACCAATGTTCTTTGCCTCAGACAGAAATTGTGAAACATTGTTGAGGTTATCAACGGTAAAATGAGCCTGACTGACAACATATCGCAGTGTTTTGGTCGTACTACCATGAAATTTCCCCTGGCCGGTATACAGAACAATGCAACCAATACTGCAGCCACAGCACGAACCACACATAAGAACTCAGTCAAAATAATAAAGCAAAGCAGGAGTACTAGCAGTATGTGAGGTGTAGAAAAAGGTAACGTCTATCAATTCTGACTTTCTGTGTAAAGTGAGTGGAAGACGAAGAAATGCAGGTCACTGACTTGACAATGTTTTGCTTAAAATCAGTCATGCCAAACTCATCAAAAGAAGTTAAACCAATATCAAGAATTCTTCGGTTAGACTGCCAAACTAAAATCAATATTCCCTAACCAATTATAGCCACTAGCTAGTAGCAACTATGGCAGAAACAAAAAGGGAAAAAAGAAAGAAAGAGAGGTTACTTACATTGCAGCAATGGTGAAGAGTACCAGGAAAATGAGCGAAATTGCATAACAGACCCGAGAGTAACCATATGGAGCTCTTCTACAACAGCAGAAATAAAGGCAGGTGCACACCAAAGTGAGCCCAAAGATCACAAACCAAACAGCTGCTACGACAAAAAATGGAACTGCAGTGAAAGCAACAGACTGCACAGAAATCATAAACACTCATGGTTAAACCAAAGAAAAACCCACCAAAAGCTCACATTTTTTTTGGGGAGTTTAGTAGAAGATAAGTACACAATACTTGGCAAACGAAGCATGAATGCACAATAATCCATTCTTACAAACAAGATTAAGGTCAAAAGTCAAATAAATTAGTAAATAAGAAATTAAGAACCATAGAGACGATCAGTCACAATATGACACTTTGTAGTAAAGCCATGACAAGTTGACAAGTATTGTACCGAATACAACATATAATGTCAGAAACAATAAACTGCAGAACAAACTTAGACAATAATGTCCAATCTCAAAACAAGTATCACTGAGCAGGATCCAAATGTAAGATATGGATGAGCACAAAGCATCAACACCACATACTTTTTGATTTTTTTTTCTTTTACCCATAAAAAACAAGCAGCCAAAGCTAGTATGACAGTAATTTCCCTCTAAATCTGCGTAAGATAAGCGTAACACATAAATAAGCTACTAAATCATCCATTGAAATTAAACCAAGCTGTCCTCATAACATCAGTCTCTCCTCTATATATTCATTGCATCTTACCAAAAGGATCAATGGCAGTTATGAATTTTTGATATACATCATACCAACAAGCTCAATTCAGAGACACTAATTCCACTAAGCTTAAATATGAAATGAAATCAAAGTCATTCTATGCCCATGATCTCCAAAACAAAACACACACACACACACACACACACACACACTAGCCTACTCAAAAAGGACTAAGACAATCAAGAACATAACTTTACTGACATCTACAATCCTGCAACAGTGCAAATTGCAAATACACATTCCTCATACAATCCAGTTAATGAACATAGCTAGTTAGCAACCATAAATATTTTAGTCAGCAAAATTTCCCTAACTGACAAAATCTACCATAAATATATGCCTATAAAAATTTCACCTTTTTGTTTCTTTCATGTTCAAAAACACTGAAAACTATCAAGAATTTCACAAAATTTAAAAAAAAAAAACAAATTGACTTACCAAATTGGATACTAAAATAACATTAACTAGACAAAATCTACTATAAATACATGCCAAAAAATCTACACCTTTTTTCTTCTTTCAAGTTCAAAAAAACTGAAAACTATCAAGGAATTTCACAAAAAAGAAAAGGAAGAACAGAAACTCACAGCCCAGTAATGCTTATTACTGATATTCCAACCACCAGTGTACTTGTTGAAGTGGTCAAAAGGGTCTCTTCTGTAAGTCCTTTCAGTTGCCAGCAACAATGATGATGAATTAATCCCCACAGCAGTTTCAGCAACTGACCTCCTTTTGACACCTTCATCATAATGACCATCATCATTATTGCCATTATTATAATAATTATAATTCTCCCATTTTAACAACAACCCACCATTTGAATTCTCATCACCATCAAACCCAACTGCAAAAAAAAAAAAAAAAAACAACAAAATGATCAATACCCAGATGATAAAAACATCTAAATTATGCACCCAAATGGAGAAAATGATGAAAAAAGGTGTACAAACCTGGAAAGTTTGGAACTTTGGTGTTAACGTTTGCATTAGAGTGTGATGATATGAAGATAAATGTGAAGAAAATTAGAAATGTGAAAATGGGTATTGTTGATCGAGTTGCACATTGGTGTAAATGCATAATGAGGGTGGTTTTTCTTGGGGTTTTTTAAAATTGTTTTTATTTTTGGTGAATATAAATGTGTTTGATTTGGTGGCAGAAAAACAGAGGGACAGGACAGTAAAGAGAGAGAAACTAGTCCAGTTGTGTTGTGTGTTGTGTTTTGTTGTATGATATGTATTTGTTGTGTTAAGACTTAAAAGAACAAATGAGATGCTTCCAATAATAAGTGGATGATAATGGGAGTGTTATGGCCTGCTAAGAAAGGTGGGTGGTTATGTTGTGTTTATTTTTGTATGAAAATACTGTATGCAAATAATGCAATGTTTTATTGTACGCGGTTTATGTGATTGTGATGTGAAATTGTGAATATGTGATGTTGATTATGTGAATGCTTTTGGCAGAAGGTCTTTGGAGGTGTCGCATGATATGTTTTTGGAGTATTATAAAAGGAACAAGTACTGTGTAAACTGTAAAGGGACAATTATTCGGAGCTTTTAGGTAGATTTTAATATGCTTACTACTTTGTCAACAGAGATTCGGTCTTTGTTGTATATTTACAGAAATGTGGCATTAAGTAGTAGGATTTGTTTGGTATATTGGGAAGGTAGATGTATGAAGTAGAAGAAAGTGAGGAAAATAAAAATATCCCTCATGTTTTTTGGGGTCTTAAAGTATGATGATTAGTGGGTTTTCTTTTTGATCAAGATGTAAACAAATGACCAATACTAAATCAAAAGAGATGTTTGATTAGCTTTTATTTCAAAAGGAAGAACATTATTGATGCTTTTAAGTTAAAAGAGTTATAATTTTTTTCAACTTTTCAAGATCCATAATCATACATAGTTTGTAGAAAAAAAATGATCATACATTGGCACGAGTGTGAGAAATTTGCGTGGTTGTAATTGGAGGTGATAATAAGTCGAGTTCGATTAATTTTTAGCTCGGCTCGTAAAAGTTAAAGGAGATTTAGCTCAAATTCAAAACTTGTCGAATTTTCAATTTTAAATTCGACTCGATTCGCTAACTGTTTACATAAATCTAGCTTGAGCTTGAATGCACAGTAAAGCAGGAACACTTGATTAATGGACGATGCAAGGCAGATGTTATTTAACCATGAATTCCAGGGAATTGAAGTGCTTAATGGTAATTACTAATATGCACACAAATTCTATAAGCACATAAATGATGCTAATGATCTCCCGATACCTTTTAATTTTCGTTGTGTTTGTTAAATCTTTCAAAGTGAACGTTTTGAATGAAAAAAATTGCTCTAGGCAAGATTTCTATAATTAATTTGATTTAATTCTTTAGATAATTTTTCCTGTAAAAATGCTAGTATATAAGTCTAAATTAACTTTGACAGTCAACCACTACTATTTTTATGTAATGTATGTATGTTTTCTTATAATGTTTGCACAATTGCACTTTGTAAGGATGATTAGTACGTAGTCAGCTCATCACCCACATGTGATCCGGCTACTTGCTCGAGCGACATTCCTGATTATCAGTCGTGTAATTAAAATAAGTCTACGTGAGGAGCTTTCTTAAGCCGACAACACGTGTTAGCTTCTCTGATCATCGCTTGTTAGTCTCAAATTCTGCCACAATCAAACCTAGACAATTTAAAGCATTTTTCAAATATATTTGTTGGATCGTTTTTAAAGTTTTTTAAGGTGTGTTTATCTAAGCTCCCATCGTCTAACGTTAACTAGACGGTGTGCTCAAGTTTCACCGCTTAAATTGTCACCCACTTCATCGTATGATAATAATAATAAAATACAATGATTCATCGTCTTAAGCTATTCTATAATTGTCGAACTTAGCTATCGCCTATGGGCCTGCATGCTTGTACTAGAGAACGATAGCCAGCAATCAACCAATCAGTAAAGTGTCTTCTAGTGATCTCTCATATATATCTGTGTCTTTGTTTTTTTTCATGATAATTCAGTAGCCAAATGTTGTCTTTTTTGATTGAAATAATTCTACTTCCTGTTAGCTGGTAGAGTATGAGCTACGACCGATGGGATAATGAAATATAATCTCACAATTTCTCTTAGTCTTTTTTTTTTTACAATGTTATCGGAGTTACGATATTGGGAGATTTTTTTTTGCCACAAAGGCCATGGGCCGTAGGTTTCACAGGCTCGCAGCTCAAAAGCCCAAGAAATGACGAGAGCCAAATACCTATTAAAAAAAAAAACTCACGAGTTTTAAGATATGTGTAGTTAACCAAATCTCATTAGAATTATAGTTCAATACATGCATCTCAACTATTCTCAAGTCTCAACCTATTCAATTATTCATACAGTTTTTTTTTTGTTCATAGAATTGTTCGTGTTTGGTTGTTTGCCAACTGCTGCTTAATTTGTACGTCTGTTTCACTTGTGTTCCCCCTGTACAATCATAAGTAATGTGCGTTTGAACAACACGTACACTCTTTAGACACTAATGGTTTAATTTGTTTCTGCTTCGTCCTTCACTGGCTATCTCAGTAACCTAATCAAAGAGTGAAAAAGGGAAGAAAGTAGAAAACTAGTTGTACCCTTTTGTGTGTGTTCGGATTCTCGATGACAATGACATCAAGATGTTGGGGTGTAATTAATATGGATTTGGCGATAAAAATTACTGAGCACATAGAGTTCTATGAAGATTTTATGACTTTTGGCCAGATATGTACTTTATGGAGACATGGGAGGATGTCTACCTCTAAGATTCCACCATCTCGCCACACACATTGGTTGATGCTTGCAGATCCCTCTAGCTCGTCGAAACGCCAGCTCTACAACCTTCACAGTCAAGAGGTCCGATACGTGGATTTGCCCGTCCCTAAGCAGTTCGATGTTGATGATTTGATTGCAATGAATGACGACGAAGAGATAGCTAGGTTACCTGTTGAGGAACGTGATGAAAAGCTTAACAGACGTAGATACTTTTCTACTAAAGGATGGCTTGTTTGCGTGACCCAACTAGGACTTAATGTGACTCTAGTGAACCCCTTGTCACGGCAGATGATTCAAACGCCACTCGTTCCTAGTGATTTATGGTCCTCCGCTCGAGATTGGGAAGACCGTTTGTTCGTCACTTCGTTCGGCAAATTTGCTCTATCCGAGAATCCATCAAACAATGTTGATTTCACGCTTGCCATGACTATGTACAAGACAGTGTATACGTGGAGAAAAAGGGGATGATCATTGGAAAATACTATATAGGTCTGATGACAATAGCAGCAGCATAGTAGACATCCTTTACTACGAAGGCGGGTTGTATGGTTTTGATCATGATGGACGCATTATTTCTTTTGTGAGCGATTGTGTGGGAGCTCGAATAGTTGCTAAGTTTAAGCTACACCAAATCCCTCTAGGATGGTTAGTTCAGGGATTCTTAGCAGATGTCGATGACAAGTTATTGATTCTTCGTAGGATTGTATACCCCAGAGAGCCAAGGGATATGAATTTCGCTACTGAATACGTTGACATATGGGAAGTGAATTTTAATACGGGGCAACTCACTAAGGTGAATAATTTGGGGAGCAAAGCATTATTTGTGGGTCATAATTCTTCCTTCACTGTGGTGGCAGCAACTGCCCGTGGTTGTAGGCCTAATTGTATTTACGCAACTGTTACTGTGCTGGAGATGTACTCTAATACCCCTTCTGGAGGGGGTTTGGACATTTGTGTGTTTGACATAACCTCTGGAAGGAAAATTGAGAAACTTTGCGACGGCCCTTCCCGCTTTCGTTTCATCACCCCACCTATGTGGATCGAAGCCGACATATGGACTGCAAACTCCTCCTAATGACTATAAGAGTTCTCACAAAGTTTCTTTATGTAATGCACTTATGCTCTTGATGAAGAGCTAGCTAGCCTTATGTATTATAAGCATCTTTTATTCGATTTTGCAGAATATCAAATGAATGATTCTTTGTCTATTATACCTCATCGATCTCTATCACTTTGTGTGTAGGTTTTTGTCTCCTGATGAAGAAGCTTCAAACCTTAACAGCTCTTTCTGCATTAGACCTTCCAGGAAATGACTTGGCGGGAAGCTTCAATTTCCTCTGTGGTTCAGTAACCTCACAGCCCTTCAAACACTCCATGTCTCTTACAACGTAACCGCTACAAATTAAAGGAAATATTGCTTCAAGTTCGCTAACTTCTCTGACCAATCTCCACACCCTCGATCGAGTTGATAGACAATGAGTTCAAAATCCTACCATCCTTCATACTTTATGACAAAGAGCACAACCTACTCTTAGTGGCGAGATGGTCCTGTATACCTACGCCTATGATCACTTAATTAGTAAGTTAATATATACTACTATGAATCACTTTTTTTTTTAGTAAGTTAATATAGGCAATTTATATCCTACACCCGGTGTACCATGAGCATGGTACACCAGGCCCATACATATATTATATAGTGTATCATATATATGGTTATTTTTCTTTTGGGCTGCTATGTTGCTATCGGGTCTAACCCTATATATGATACATGGTGTATCATGCTCATGGTACACTGGGTATAGGATGTACGGATTCGTTAATATATGCTACTATGAATCATTTTTTTTTTTTGAAAGAATATGAATCAAAGTTACTACAACAAGTATGTATATGAAAGATAAAACAGAAAAGTTTGCTAAGAGAGGCTGTAAGCCTATGATCACTAAGTAAGTTAGTAGGATAAGCATGGACCTTTCACCTTTATAATGATAATCCCAAAACTAAGGTGCAAAGCTTTGTTGATGGTGTTTTAGTTTATGTTTTTTTTTTCGAAATGAAAGACAAATCAGTAAAGAGTGAGGAAGAAAACAGACAAAGGCAGTTCAATTAGAGGAATTAAGCAGGTAAAAACAGTGTAAAAACAGAAAAAAGAGTGTACATCACAAAAAAAAAAAAAAAAAACAGGAAAAAGAAGATTGATCAGAATAGAAGTCTTAAATACTAAAGGTATAGTAAATCCAAATATAATGCTAGTGAGAATATGATATTTGCCTACTACTAGTACTACTGTAGTTCGGTTTTCTCCCCCTCCCCAAAAAGCGCATGTTTAATTCAACTGTCAATGTATGTATATATGCACTCACGTTACCCTCAAATTACTAGTGTTTTCTACATTTTTTTTCTTCTGCTAAAATTCTAAGTTTTAACTCCTTCGGCTTTTAAAGTTTTCAATATATGGCTGTGACACCTGATTGGGGTGATATCCATATAGATTTGGCTGGGAAAATCGCAGAGTACTTGGAATTCTATGAAGAGTTGGAGACTTTTGGTCAGACCTGTAGTTTGTGGAGGCATGCCAGGAAGACTGCCACTAAAATACCCCCGTCACAACACACCCCATGGTTGATGCTTGCAGACCCCCCTTGCTCATCCAAACGTCAACTTTTCAACCTTCACAGCAAAGAGATCCACTGCGTGGATTTGCCTGCGGAGGACCAGTTCCATGCTGATGATTTGGCTATGGTGAATGACAAAGTGATTGCTAGTTTATCTCAAGAGGATCGTAATGATAAGTACAACAACTGGAGGTACTTTACTACTAAAGGATGGCTTGTTCGTATTTCCCAACTAGGACTTAATGTGACTCTGGTGAACCCCTGGTCAGGGCAAGTGATTCGACCACCACCCCTTCCGAGAGAAGGAGAAGCACAATGGCCCTGGCCGCATTGGGAAGATGACTTTTACTTGACGCTCTTTTGCAAGTTTGCTCTTTCAAAGAACCCGTCGAGCAACACTGACTTCACACTTGCCATGATTTATCCCTTGTGCCAAGCAGTGTATACTTGGAGGAAAGGGGATGATCATTGGAATACATACGGTAGAGTCTATGAGGGAATTGTTGACATCCTATATTACAAGGGTGACTTGTACGGTTTTGATCATCGTGGGAAAGTTCTTTGTTTTGGGAGAGATAATAATTCAGCTGTTCAAAAAGTGGCTAAGTTAAAGGGATATGAGATCCCTCTCGAATTTGTCGGGCAGGGATTCTTAGCTCAGGCTGGTGGGAAGTTGTTGATCCTACGTCGAACAATATATCCTAGGAAACCAAAGGAAGGGAATTATGCAACTGACTTCTTCGAGTTGTGGAAGGTGAATGTTAAAACTGGCAAACTCACAAGGGTGAAGGACATAGGTAACAAAGCACTATTTGTGGGTCATAACTCTTCCTTCACCATCGATGTAGCACCTGCTCGAGGTTGCAAGCCAAATTGCATTTACGCCACCGATACTTTGATGGAGACCTACTTAGGTTGCCCTTTCGGAGGAGGTTTAGACATGGGTGTCTTTGACGTAGCCTCGGGTAAGAAAATCGAAGAATGTTATGATGGACCTTGGCGCTTTTGTAAAGTCAACCCTCCTTTGTGGCTTGAGCCAAAGCCCAAGCAATCTTCCCTCAAAAAAAAGAAGAAGCCCAAGCAATCTCAATAATAAGAGTTAATTACTTTGTGTTGTGCTCTGCTGAGTAAGCAAGCTGGCTAGCCTTGCGTTAATAAATATCAGTGTAGAACTTATTTGCAGTTTGGATTTTTGTTGATGCTTATTCTATAGCTTCTGGTGATAAATTTGTCAAACTTAATGTATTTTTGCTAGATTCTAGTCAAAGCTTATACATAATCCATCAGTTATCAATAATGCTATTTGTAATAAATTTTCTTTTAAGTTGACTCGGCAATTGACATTCTTGGTTAATTATACTTAACACCAATCCAAACTATCATGAACAACAGCAAATTGTGGCATACAGAACATCATTTAGACCCTCCAATGCTCTGATAACGTTGGATAGTTGGATATATGGGATTTGGGCTTTTTAGTTCTGTGTGAATCCTGCTTTGTCCGACACTCAGACCTATTGGGCAGGCTTCGGGTTCGTACCCAAAACAAGTCGAAATTTGTTGTGAGCATGTTTTCATAAGCTGTAGCCTATAAGTTGATTTTAGGTCGATAAAAAGTCCCCTCAAAAAAAAAAAAGGTCGATAAAAAGTTGTCATCTCGTAGCAGCTTTAGGCCTGTTACGTTGCCGTTTCCCGTTAATTATTGCTAGACCCATAAACCATTGAAAAATCTCAAAATATGTAAATTAGTGCAAGTTAGGTACTAGGCCACATAGCCTGCACTATAAGACCTTTCCCTTTGCCTTTGTGTCACCATCACCGCGTATTTCTATATATATATGTATATATAAAGACACATAATGTAACAAGATCAGGCTTCATGTGGACTTTGCCTTACAAAAATTCCTAAGTCTACTTGCAGTCAAATCCTCCCGCCAACTTTTGCATACTTGTAATAATGCCATAAATGTCTAGACATTGACACAATGCAAAATTTTCAGGGATTTGCTGATGAAAGATACTAAAGCGCATATATAATATGCATAACTTCTTGAAGTTCTTGTTTAACACTCAAACTCCACACATCATTTCAATAAGTTAGTCGACCAAGGAAGAGAGATCTATGAGCATGTGGTTATGGATTTTCGTAACGACGCTATCGATGATAGGTTTATTTCATGCCCACTGCTGTTTAGACGAAGAGAGGACAGCACTCTTGCACCTCAAAGCTTACTTTAGAGGGTATCACCCTGACCTCTTTTTCCTAGCATCCTGGAAGGATGATCAAGCAAGCAACTGTTGCTCGGGGTGGGAGGGAGTAACATGCGGAAGCAGCAAGTCAAGCAACGGACGAGTTATTTCACTCTCTTTTCGGGGTTATGGAATGACGATCGATCAAGTTAATGCATCAGTTTTTCTTCAATTTCGAGAACTTCGACAGCTTGACTTGTCCTTCAATTCAATAAAGAGTTGGATTGATCAGGATAAAGGTATGCCAATGTCAACAATATATTAGGATGACAGGAGAATTAAAGATCTGATCATTCTAATAAGCCTTACGTAACAGTATAGTAGTAGTCCCATTCAAAAATAAAATTACATTAGTCATTAAGTGGCTATCAGCACTACAATGCCCAAAGTCTAGCGTGCAAATATATATCATCAGATTGAAACCTCCAGAGAAATGGTTTGTGAGCAAGGAGTTAACATATGCAGATCAGGCATCAGGAGCAAGCAACTAGTATAAAAACTTCACAGGCATATTCAATTATCAGCCCTGCACATTTGACAGATGTTGCTGCAATCAAGGGTTCAGATACAACTATTATGGCTAGCACGAAATTCGACTCAAACTCTCATTTCTGATGCAACTGTATTACAACTGCTTTAGCATCTGTGCCCGGTCATTCTGATTATCTTCAAGTAAATGCTAATGTCTAAACTGATTTCGAATACAGGTAGTGCAGCTCAGCCATCTAAACTGGAGACATTAGATCTAAGAGGCAATGGGTTCAGTAGAAGTGTTGACATTCTACCACACTTAACGGGGTATCAATCACTGAAACATCTACTCCTCGAATATAACCAACTCAATGAAGTTATTCCACTATGCGGTAAGTAGCAAAGCTTGCATTTTTCTCATTCCAAAAAAAGAAAGTAAGAAGGGCTTGAGAAGTTGTTGCACCATAAGTACATAAATGTAATTTTCATTTTTTTTTTCTTCCTACGTTTGGTGGCAGATATCGAGGCACTAGAGAGTCTGGAGGAGTTGGATTTAAGTTTTAACCGCATCTTCGGCTTCAAAATCTGTAATAGCAGTGAGCATTCTACAACTACGATATCTATTGACTAATACCTCATGTCAAGTCTCTTGGTTTACCATCTTTTTGACCAACATGGATAAGCTATCTTCATCATTTTCCCCCTCACCCTATCCCCCATGCAATTCATATTCTTCTGACTATGAACTTTGGCTTTGACCTTATCATTATATAATAGGTTCTAGAAAAACGTCGTCAACTCCCAACAAGATGAAAACGTTAGTTTTGAGCAACAATACGTTGAATGCTAGTGCCTTGCCTTGCCTAAATGGGTTTCGATCACTCGAGAATCTGCAGCTTAGTGCTAATAACCTTATTGGTGGGCAGCAACTTCATGGTAAGCAAGCAATACACTGACTTTAACTTTTCAGAATGTCCACTTAGATTTACAGTATCTTATTTTCCTAAAAATAGTCTGACAAAAAAAATCACACCTCTCATCTGTTACCTTTGGTGTAGGTTTGTGCCTACTGGAAAAGCTTCAGACCTTAGATTTGAGCTTTACTCAACTATATGAAATCCCCCTGTGTTTCGGCAACTTAACCGCTCTGAAAGTGTTAGACCTCTCAGGGAACAAACTTGCAGGAAGCCTTCCTTTGTGGTTGAATAACACCACTGACATTCAAAAACTAAATCTTTCTGACAACATGTACACAGGAAATATTGCTTCATCTTCACTCACTGCTTTGACATCTCTCCATGCCCTCGATTTAAAAGGCAACCAATTGCAAGTCCCATTATCATTTCACTCATTCGCAAATCATACAACCCTTAAATATTTTATCTGTGACTTTAATGAAGGGGTGGTGGATCCAGAAGACAAGTCTTATACCTCTCAACTGCAACTGCAAGTTTTAAGCATGTCAAACTGCAAACTTACTTCATATCCGTCCGTTCTACATCATCAATATGACTTGCAGATTATCGATCTTTCTAATAACCCCTTGCAGAGTGAATTCCCTACATGGTTGTTGCAAAATAACCCAAACTTGAGAGCCCTTTTCCTCCAAAATTCATCTCTTAGAGGATCATTGCAGTTGCCTTCTCTCTCAAATTCAGGCATGGTTGCAATAGACATTTCTCAAAACAAAATTAGGGGTCAGATTCTGGAAAATATAGGAGACATGTTTCCTCAGCTTGAATTGTTATACATGTTTCAGAATGGGTTGGAAGGGAAAATACCTCCAAGCTTTGGTCACCTGAAATCCCTTCGTCATTTAGAGTTGTCAGATAACAATTTGACAGGCTCAATCCCGAAAAATCTAACAGAGGGCTGCTCATCATTATGGTCTCTTAGATTGTCAAACAACAATTTACAAGGAGAAATTCCTTCATTCTATAGCCTACCTAGATTATTTTTTTTGGACTTGTATGGAAACAAATTTTCCGGAAGGATTGAAGATACCAAGTTCAACAGTAATCTGTCAGTGTTGGTCCTTGGGAATAATTCATTCGAAGGTGCTATTCCCAAGGCCATATGCAATCTCATTGAACTTACATACTTGGACCTTTCGCTCAACAACCTCCATATGTCTATCCCAACTTGCTTCTCCAACCTTACTTTGCTAAAACATTTACATTTAAACAACAATAAACTGACAGGTCCTATAATACTTCCAAATAGCCCCCTCTTGGCCACTGTAGACTTGAATAACAACCACTTGGATGGGAATATTCCCATGGGGTTTTCCAATCTCTCTTCTCTAAGCATCCTTCTATTGCAAGGCAATAGCCTTGAGGGTGAAATCCCTTTACAATTGTGTAAGTTAGGAGAGCGTACAGTATGGGATCTATCCAACAACTTCTTATCTGGTTTCATACCACCTTGCATTGCTAGAACAGCATTTAAAAGTGATCCTAGTATACTTTCTACTTATACCATTGATACCCTACCAGATACTTTGGTCCAAACTTATGTTTTAAAGGTCGACGGGCAAGTTAGTCTTGTTGAAGAGCAGGTAAGTTTCATGACGAAGAGTATGAACTACTTTTACAAAGGACGTGGTCTTCAGTATTTGTCTGGTGTAGATCTATCTTGCAATTTGTTAAAAGGAAAGCTACCACAAGAGCTTGGCAACTTGAATGAGGTCCAATCGTTGAACATATCCCATAATTATTTTGAAGGTCCCATTCCGATGCAGTTTTCGAATCTGAAGCAAATTGAAAGCCTAGATCTTTCCTATAATCGATTGAACGGAAGTATCCCTAGTAAGCTAACAGAACTATACAACCTTGCTGTATTCAGAGTTGCGCATAACAATTTATCAGGGGAAATACCTTTCCAAGCTCAATTTTCAACGTTCAACGCGAGCAGCTATGAAGGTAATACATTTCTCTGTGGACCTCCATTGCAAAAGAAATGCACCACTGAAAGGTTCCCCTATAATGACGCAAATGGAATCCAAGATGTGAATGCGACAGAAGATGGCTGGATTGACATAAGAACTTTCTACGTAACCTTTATGGTTTCTGGAGCAACCATGTTTACAGCAGTCTTAACGATCCTGTGGATTAATCCACATTGGAGAAGAAGATGGTTCTACCTTGTTGATAAGTGGATCATGTTGAGCTACCACTTCGAGAGGGACATTTTATGAATTATGATAAACAAATAGTTTTCCAAAAAAAAAAAAAGTGGAGGAGCAAGTTTTTGTAATTAGTTAACATACCAGCAAGGCCGCTCCAGTGTATCTCAACAACCTCTATACGCATATCAACTCTCCAATTCTTATGTTTATGCCATGCTTTATCATTTAGCAAGAAATGTGATGGTCGCAGAGGAATCTCTTGAAAAGAAACTAGTCAGTTCTGCTTACATTGTGACCTCTGACAAGAAGTATGTATAGAAGTTTCTGATGCATTTTCCCCTCTGTTGTAACTGTTTAATCATTGATCTTCTGACGAACAAGTACCATTGCAGTTCATGTTAAACGGACTATCTGCAGATCACAGGAAATAAAGAGCATTTACAGTCAAGTTAAGCCAAACAGTTCATGTCGGTTTATTTTCACAGAACCATTCTGTAACTCTGTAAGGAGAAAGACTACAATGCTGTTGCATTATTACGCAGGAAGCCAATTTAGGTGACATACAAATATACAATTCCAGAGTATTTTTTATTAAAAATATCAAGCACTTGTACAAGGATTCCAGAAACAGACATATCCACAGAATTGAAAGACTAATTAATGTTTGTGGTCAGGTTGCCCTCCAAAATTTCTGCAAAACCTTACGAATGAAGAACACAGCCAATTTTTGAGGGGGAGCAAACTTCTGATCTACGTAGTATGAAGTACTGACATTAACTATACATAGAACAATCTACCGCAGTTATTGTTTTGCGTTTTATTTTAAAGTGCCGTCTTTTCATGATAATTTCACTGTTAACGACTTAAAATCATTCTGATTTTCCAAGAATGTCAAAAGTTGAATCAAAGAATAGCAACTCAGACTTTGGTGCTATCCCCAACCCCCACAAACAAAAAGAAAAGTCTTCCAAGCAATTGATTCATTTAAAGATGATGTTATGATGATTAAGCAATGAAGCCCCATAAAAGTCAATTGACAATTTCTCACGTTTACATTGTTGTTGTCCAAAAAGAAGAATAAGACGCATGACATGCATATGCAACCTTTGGCTTATGTACAAAGCAGTCAATTGACTTGGAAAGGCCAGTCTCTACTCTCTAGTTGTCAAAGCCTTCTTCTTATGAGTTATGACCTGCTTTGTCATCTGTTTGCGATCATTTGCATTCAGAATGTCCTATATAGTACCGAAATTGTCTAATTGTCTTTCTCAGAGAAAGACTTAACGGCACGCCAAACTCAATTATGTACAGCTGACTTGTTGACCGATGAAGTCTTTGGCCAACCATAACAGTTGTACTTTTAGAATGTATAATATGCATACGACAATGTAACGTCATACTTATGAAACCACCAAAAAAGAGTAATCATGCAGATCGAGTAACTTCAGAAAGAGTCAATTTTCTTTACTCTGGCTAGCGAACCTCCATTCTCTTACAAGGGCTAGGTGAAGAGGTACATACGTAAGGGGGAAAATGGCTGTGGATAATTATAATGATGCCCGAGATATGTCCATGGTTGTTGGGAGGAAGAAAGCAACACATTTGCACCTGAAAGCTTATTTCAACAACCCTGATGTCTTATCATCCTTTGACAGTTGGACGGATATAGCAAGTGACTGCGGTAAGAAGTGATTTGTGGACGCAGCGAACAAGCACGCACACTGTCCTTCCATGGCTACTTACTGGCTTCCTGCTTCGGAAAACCTTAAAACGTCAGTTTTTCTTCCAAGCTCTTCAAGAACTTAGCCTTTCTGGCAACAACGTAGCAAGTTGGACAGAGGGTAAACATGACAGACATCTAAATTCTTTTTGTACCAACTGTATTGCTATCTACAATATATGCTAATTTGACCCTTGACACAGGTTCTAATATAAAGCTGCATATGAAGCTCACAAAGCTCCAGACATTTAACTTAACCGGGGTTTTGTTCAACAGTAGCATACCATCACAACTTAGTGGGTCAGTCACTCGAAAAATCTACAACTTGAGACCAACAAGTTCAGCAGATTCATCCAGATCAACGGAAAGTATGGAAATCATCCAAACGACACCTTTCCAAAAAAAAAAAAACAGAAGAAGGTGTGGACACTTAACATAAGCTGTGCTGCATATGACAGAAATCAACAGTATGAAGCCTTTGAAGGGGTTGAACTTGGGGGTCAACACCATGGCTTGATTGGCCTAATCAGCTATATCACCAGTGCAAATTGATTAACTGTATTATTGAACACTATAACCCAAAATTAATTACTTTCTCTAATACAGTTAAGTTGTCGTCAGGCCTTATACGCCTCGACATATTAGATCCGACAAGCAACCAAATAAGAAGAAGCACCGATGTCCTACTACACCTGAACAGGTCTCAAATGCTCAAACAAACAACTATTCTTTCACTGATGAGTACAGTGGATTACTAGAACTTTGTGATAATCATGGAAAACCTTGTTTCATAATCTCAAATGTGGGATATTTAGATCTAACCAGTTCCAATACATAACAGGATTTGAGGCCTTCAAGAATATAGAGGAGCTTGAGTCAAGTTCAGCACAGCAATGTTTCACAAGTTCTTAGCTTGTAGAGACCAAAATACACACACCTTCAAGAATCTAGAGGAGCATTACTCAAGTTCTTGCAGGGACCCCACACACACTTCGTGAGCGTGAGACAGACCTGTCAAACAACAGATTAATAGGAAAAATACCAAAAAACCTGGAAAAGGGTCTTGTCACTGCGATTTCTTAGGATCTGATACACATACTTGAAAGATTTCAACAATCTCTGCATTACCCAACTTAATTATGCTAGATCTGTCTGGAAATAATTTCTCTGGAAGAACCACACATAAAATGTTCAACAAATGGTGATATTCTTGGGTAGTTCTCTCTACAACTACTTGGACCAATTCCCAAAGGTGTGTGTGAAATCGGAAAGCTCAACTACTTGGACCTTTCCCACAATAATCTACAACCTCACTGGAGGAATCATGGATAAAATGTTCAACAATTTTTTTTTGTCAAAGTTGAATCTGGGGAACAATTCTCTAGAAGGTCTCATTCCAAAAGGTGTATGTAAATGCCAAAATCTAAACTACTTAGACCTCCCCATTATAAACTGCATAGACCAATGCTGTACTGCCTCAGCAACCTGAAGTTTCTACAGCATAGCATCACAGTAGCAACAAATTAAAAGGTAAAAACTTTAAGGGTGAAAACCTCCTCAGCTATGCACCTTAGTTGACCTCTCAATAATAGACCTATCCCGTTGTCAGGAACCATACCATCATGCTAAGGAAATTTCACCAGAAAAAGGAAGCAGATTCTAAGTATCTGATGCCACCTAACAGATACTTCAGTTGAAATGTATGTGTAAAAGGGGGATAACCTCATTGGTTATGTGGACGGGCAAGTGGAATTTCTGAGAAAGGTCATGAATTGCTCTTACGGAGCAGATAATCTCTAGTCTCTACTATCTGTTTGACATAAATCTCCCTTGTAATATGCTTACAGGAAAAAAAATATACCTCCAAAGTTGGGAAACCTCACCAAGATCAATTCACTTAAACTATCTTACAATATTCTGGTTTTTACTAACCCAGTGGTACTCTCAAACTTGAAGTTAACTGAAATCATGGATCTCTTGTTCAATCATTCGGGTGGGAGCATTCCTAATGAGCTCACATCACTGAAGTCTGAACTCCCTTGCTGTCTTCAGAGTTGTGCATAACAACTTGTCAGGAGACATCACATATCAAACTCAATTTTCAACCTTTGATATGAGCAGCAACAAAGGTAATCCTTATTTGTGTGGACCTTGGACCTACCTTACCCAAGAAGTGCACCCGTTTGGATTTCGTCAACACAACGAGGTCCCATGATAAGGTTCTCAATGGTGATGGTTGGGTTGAGATGAAAAGCTTCTGCGTCACCTTTGTGGTCTCAGGGATAACAATGTTTCATGTAGTCTTCAGACTCTTATGGATTATTGACCGTCTCGGAACAAGCTCATCTCAGGCTAAAGCTGGCGTCTTGTCTAACTTCTACATTATTGAGGACTCTTTTCGAAATCTTTGAACAGTCGGAAGTGCACAAATGTCTTGATGGTGAAGGATTCCTCAGAAACTTGTTTTGTTAGATACCCATGGAATCTGTATTTAAAAAAAAGATTCCTCAAAAACTAAAGGCCTCATATGTTTTGTGCTATGATACAGGTATGTCCTGTCTCTCTGGAATGCAAAATCTCTAATTCTGATCAAATAACGTGAAGGTCATTGAACGACATCACTTTACCAGAAGCTCACTCGCTTAATGAATAGTTGAATACAGTAACACAAAAAGCTGAACCAGTGGCAGAATTGAATCTAGCACAGTACTCTACCCTCAAGAAGCTCTAATAAGCTATAGATCTTTCTACTTCTTTTTTTGGGGGGGTGGGGGTGGGGTGGCGGAGTTATAAACTTATAATAGATGTTGATGACTATTGACAGCTACAAAAGTCCTTCAAATGATAGTGAGACTAGTTTTTCTTTAAAATGATCATTATGTTAACAAACACTCAAAGTCGTCCAAACTTGTTCACAACTTACACTCTTTCCATCGACAATCTTTCAGTACAATACCAGAGATCTCAGGAAGGAAAAAAAAAAGTTTAACAAAAAAAAAAAATGAAGGACATTCATCTAGCCAGGCACTCAAGGTGCCAATGAAAGTTATCATACTTTTAACTCGTGAGACACACAGAAAGATGGAGCATCAATTTATCAGTTATCATTCATGTGTAGGACGCGAAATTGCTCAACAGTGTAATTGAATAAACCAGAATGTTTCTATTTCAGCAAGTCATCACATACATAAATTGAGTGAGTGATTCATACAACTGGTAACATACAATCATAATGTCTATCTTACCCGGCTAAGGTGCGAAACAAGCAACTCCCTAGTCCTCCCTGCCCTTGCATTCTCCTCTCCATTATACACCGGCAACGCCTGCTCTTCACCACAACCCGGCTCTCCGTCAGGCAGCGCCTCCCCGCATTGCAACAGAAAATTATTCAACACACAGCCAGTCATGATAATAAAAGGCAAGAACTCAACCATCTTCTCCTTCCACCTCCTATTAAGCAACTGCCAGTTAGCTCTAACCCTAGCAAACGCCACGCTCGCAAGCCCCATCGCCCTCCTATGCACTTCATTGAACTCCCTGGCCTCCAAGCTCAACCCCTCCCCTCCCTCACCGCGCCCCAAAAAGGGGGTCACAAGCCAAGGCAAGAGAGGGTAACAAGAATCACCCAACACATACTGAGGCAACAAACTACCATCACAAATCTCAAAAGGCAAACCATTCAACAACTCCTTAGACTCTTCCACAGCTAGAAACAACCTAGTTTGTTGCAAGATCAAATCAGGCTTAAAACTACTAGGCCAACCAGCAGAAACATCAAGAAACCTCCCATTAGAATCTACCAAAGCTTGTACCATCAAGAACCCTTTTTTACCCAACACACCACTACCATCCAACCAAAACCTCTCAACACCCAAAACCCCACAACAATTCGGCAGCGAAAACCGCTCGAAACCGGAAACAACCTCATCTAACCTCCTCAACCCATCATCCTCACCCCCCAACCGATCACAAATCACCTTACAAACAGCATAAAACACCCTACAACAATCCTTGACACTCAACCCAAACATCCTCCCAACAACAGAAAACCCCCCATTGTGTGCCAGCCTGTAGAGGGCAGCACCAAGGGCAAACCTGGGATCAACAGAGGGGGGCAAGAGGGAGGACAGAGAGTGGGATAGAGTCTTAGTCAGGTGATCAAAAGTGGGTCTAGACATCCTAAAGGTGAGCAACCAAATGGGGTCATCATTCTGAAGGTGCAGAAACCTGTCAAACCAACAACAGGAGGTTGAAGTTGGTGAAAGGAGGGAAATGGGGATGTGGGTAGGTGTTGTTTTGAGGAAAGATTGGATCTTTGAGAGGGAAATGGAAGCAGAAGTTAAGGAAGCGTGTAGGGAGAGAGAGTGGGATGGGAGGAGAGTGAGGTCGTGGGTGTTGAGGAAGGACAGTGTGGATGATAGTGCGCTTGAGAGGGTTGGGATTAGTGGTGAGAGAGTCGAGTCCAGGCGGCTGTCAACTGTTGTTGGTGCTGTTGTTGTTGTGCTTTTGCGTTTGCGTTTCTTTGCTGTTGTTGTTGTTGTTGGGTTGGTGGTGAGAGGTGGTAATGATGGTAAAGAAGGTTGTTGTTGCGGTGGTGATGCCATGTTTGGTATTTTTCATTGTTTTGGAAAGGTTTCTATATAGAGTTTGGTTGGTTTTTAAGGTATGATTATTAAAGGTAAAATCTAAGCGCGGTTTTTTAAGTTTACTAGTTGTCTAGTGCCAAATTGCCAATTATTTACCACTTCAATCTCAACTGCTTATGGTTTATTAATTTGGATTAAAGAAAATGCATTAACAAATCACGAAAGAATGATATTAGGATGGTACACAAAGTAGTTCACCGTTTGGGACATTCAAACCCCTTTGTTGATCTCTAATGTAACACTCTTAAAGTCCTAACTCTCTTGTCTCCCGATTTTTCAAATTGGGGTAAGGCTGCGTACATCAGACTCCCTCGGTATTCCATCTAAATGGGAACCCGCTAGGATGTTGTTGTTGTTGAAGTCCTAACTCCTAAGTCCTAACTAGTGACCACCCCGCTCTTAAATTATGAGTTTATCCAAACTTTTTAAAGATAAATATTTATTTGAAGATGGAACTACTAGTTTTCAAGAAAATTTGTCAAATCTTTTATACATAAGAGTGAGTATTAATCGGATATACAATAATCACTTTTCAATTAAATAATAATGACCTCTCTCATCAAATTTCATATATGAAATGGGTGAACCCACATAATTTTTTGTCAATAGTTTTTGGAACATGAATCATTATGTTATATTAATTACAAAAGAAAAAATGAACAAAAAGGTAATGGGTAACAAAATAATTTTTTTAAGGTGTTTGATACAATTGCTCTAAAACCAATCCATCATTTTTAGGTCAGGTTTAGGTTTGACCCAATTATTATCGAGGTGATGAGTTCGGCATTTATCAGGCTTCGTGAGAATTTTTATTGTTGAAAAAACTAATATTTTAAGGTTGGATTACTATTATTTTCAAGTTAAATAATGACATATTTAGACTATAATCCTATTAGAAGTTTAGTTAGTTTAGTTCAGTTTATCTCATTTCTTTTAATAGTAAGAAATTATGATACATATATTCATTTCTAATACATAATATATCCTTAAAAAGGTCTTAATTAGAAGTGCTAATTAAAAATGTACTTGTGGATCAATTTTTTCGTTTAATTATTTATTTATTTTGTTTAACTAATTACATATTTGTTTAATTAATTTTGTTATCATGTGTGTGTCTATTTTCCTGTCACCGACAACTCAAAGGGAATGGTACTCCGGAGCCGGAGACCAATCTCTACAACAAAATAGAAAGGAAAACTTTATAACTTATGGAAAATCTTTTACTAAGTACAGTAGTATTTAGGGAACTATTAAATACAACAACCCAAATTACTAAATACAACAACCCTTTTAAAACTTTTATAAAATGGGACAAGTATAACCTTTTCCTCTCTTTTTGTGTTTGTCTATCAATTCCCTCTTACTCTCTCTCTCTAACTTATGTGGGAAAAAAAGAATTTCTCTCTCCTCCATAAACCCAAAACCCCCCTTAAAACCCCTTTCTCTCTCTCCTATATAAACCCAAAACCCCAAGAAATACAACAAAAAGTTGCTCTCTCCTCCAACTTTCTCATAATGTTAACCAATTAATGTCAACTAATAGTATATCAAGTTTTTCCGACGTTAACTTAACCGAAGACGATTATTGGGAGGTAAGTTTTAACCCACCCTCCACCGCTTTCAACTCGCCGGCATGGCCCCCCACCTCCGACGTCGTACTCGAAGACCCACCACCCTCCTCCGACAAAGAACTCGTCGGCGCCGCCGTGGAGAACTCCATCGCCGCCGCGAGCGCCGCCGCAGCCTGAACATCTTTCGGCGCGTTAGAAGCCGGGCGAGGCAGCAACTCAGCCAGCTCAGGGAAATTCAGTATGGCAGGATTACCCTTCACGCTCAGCGCCGCCATCTCCGGTGTAGCGAATGTTCCGAGCCAAATGCAGGACTTCTTTCGCGGTTCTCGTACCTCGGACACCCACTTTCCCCACGCTCGCATTCTCACGCCTCTGTACACCGGGTGCTTGCTGTTCTCTCCTCGCTTTCGCTTGCTTCCACCGCACCCACCTACCGTTTCTGACGATGTGGATGTCGTCGAGACCTCGCTTCGAGCTTCCGGGTCGTGAAGCCGCTGCGCCATTGTCGTTTGCAAGACTAGAATGCGGAATAGATCGTGTTAGGTACAACTTGTTCGATGTGCAATCAAGGTACAACGTTCCAAGTAAACTTGAGATAGTATAGCCGGACACAACTCTATTGTTCATCAAGAGTAATTGTAGGACACCAATAGATTTAATTGTTGATACAATCAACAATAAACTTATTATAACCAAGAGGAATGGTGGAACACTAGTAGTTGCAATTGATCTATTATGAATTTTAATTTTTAAAAAATGATGACATAAAGTATTTTCCGAAAAAAGCCGTATTATTATATCTGATTATTGAAGTTGTTCAATTGATTAAAGAATTAAGGGAACACAAAAAGAGTGTACATCCCTAAGTTGGTTTTATCTCCAACGGACCTCTAAATCATTCCCTTTCAAATTGTAACAACGACAGTACCAATCTCAGTTATTTCACAATGACTTCATATAAGAGTAATGGATATTGGATAGTTCCTCTCTCAAGTCGAAGTTTACTTATCTCGGCCAGATTTTTCAACTATTTGTAGCTATATCGAGAATGACATTTAAGCGTGGGGTAAAATTCTTAATAACTGATAAAAAGGAGATAAATTGAACACAACGTATAATCGTTTATTTTCAATAGCATCTAACCATTACCATTTATTATATCAAGAATTAAATTTTCATAATTACTATACCACAATTAGTTTTTCTTAACAAATATTATATTTACTAATTTTTTAAATAAATATTTCTTAACAAATATTATATTTTTTTTGATGGCAAACAAATATTATATTTTCTTAACAAATAATAGATTAATAGTCGCATGAACCCTTTACACATAAGTTTTCAAACATGAGGTGAACCTCGAATAGAACTCCAAATTCTTTTACAATTTTAACTTTATTTGTAAAAGTAAGAATTATAACTAATTAACCTTTCCTTTTCTTTGTCAGAGAACGTTTCTTTTCTTATTAAACACTCTAAACCTATATATGCAAAAACTCCTCACCTTGATCACCACAATCATCATAATTCATCACACCCCCCAAACAAAGCCCTCTCGTATTCCACTCTCTCTCATACCCCAATGGCAAAACTGAGAATAGCAGGGGCATGGGCAGGAGTACTAGAAGGAGTAGAACTAGAGAATTGGACAGTACCCATGTTAAGAGAAGAGGTTGCAAAGCGATCAAACACTTCACCAAACACAATCAACCTTATTTGTTCTGGCAAAGTTTTGAGGGATGGTGATGGGAAAAGCACCTTGCTTGAGTTGGGTATCAAGGATAATTCCAAAGTCATGGCTAATAAAGTTGCCAGTGTTGTTGTTTCTGATGAGACTGGGAAAAGTGTTAAAGATGAGTTCTTGGCTGAGGAACAACGTTGTCTTAGGCTTACTAGGCTTAAGTATGTATTGGGTTTGGTTTAATTTTGTTAAAGTTTGTACCTTTTTGGGTTTTTGTTATGTTTGGTTGGTGTTTTTGATTGGTTTTGTTTGATGATCATGTGTTTTTTTTTTTTTGATAATTTGGTATATGGGTTGGTTGAATTTTTTGTGTAGATTGTGTTTCTCATGTTTAATTTTAAATTGGTTGTGTAGGTTTTTGACTAGGGTTGTGACTTAGGGTGTTGTGTGATGATGATCATGGGGTTACACCTATTTGGAGTATTTGAAAATTGTTTTCTTTTTCTTCATTATGTGAATATGTGATGAGATTTTCCTTGCTGGCTGACCCCAATGGAATTTGGAACTAAGGCTTTCTTACATATTTCTTTGGAGCTGTGGAGATTTTTGAGTGCTTTTGTTTGTTGGGATTGTGTGTCTCATGTTTTGTTAAATTTAGTAGTGAGTTATGATGGTGGAGGTTTTTGTTAGGGTTGTTAGTAGTGAGTTATGATGGTGGAGGTTTTTGTTAGGGTTGTGTGTTATCTGATGATGATCATGGGTTTGGCTGACCCCAATGGATTTAGGACTAGTTGTGAAGGGATTTGATTGTTTTTTCTTTCTTTTTGGATTGTGTGTCTCATGTTTTGTTTTGAATTGTCAGTGTATATGATTTATGTTGGTAGAGGATTTTGATTAGGGTTGTGTTTTATGTGATGAGGTTGTCTTTGCTGGTTGACCTCAATGAATTTGAGACTAAGGCTTTTCAGGAAGAAAATTTAGAACTCATGATGATCATAGGGTTAGGTGGAGTATGAGAAGATTAGTTTTTTTCCCATAGACCTGATTGGAATGGTACTATACTACTATGGTTCCAGAAGTTTTTTCTTTTGCTGGTTTTATATTGGTGGTACAAAGTAATTGGGTTTTTGTGCAATGTACATGAATTAAGTTTGTTATTTGATGATGCTTATTTGGCTATATGGATGATAGCAAGATTAAATTTTTGTTTGGATAATGTACTTCAAATAGCACCATAGTGAATTGTGTGGGTATTTGACTGATTTGGGAGTGTTTGTGATATTTCAAATATTGATTATCATGATTGCAATATGAAATTGAAGTGGTGTGAATTCATAGTTTCACCACTTTGTTCTTATATTGGTATGAATGTATTGTGACATTGTAACATAGTTTAATCTCTCATTTGCGTAGTCTGTTCCTTATTTGGCCTTTTATCAACTACGATTTAGGAGTTTCACTGATTTTTGCTGACCATGAATTTTTTCCTATGTGAACTACTCTTAAGTCATGGTTGTTGGTGCTTGATCATATGCATGTAATATGAAGGCATTGAAAATTGGTTTTGCACCATAGGTGTTCTGTAGTTGACATAGTTGAGAATTTGAGATCTTCTGAGCTTGCCTTCTTTCATAAGCTATAAAAATGTGTTTTATATATATGCCTTAAGGCATCGTTTGTGGCTCTCTACTTGACTTGTGAAACTAGTAGAAATCAAGAATTGCTTGCTGCAGGATATCTCCCAGTCCTTCCTCCCACCCTGATCAATCACTGTTATTGTATTATATTCTTATCTTCCATATTACTTTTGTTGGCCAGGGCGGCTGCTGCTGCACTTGCCCAGAGACATTCAGATGGCTCGCTACTGTCGAATGACTACAACTTAGAACTTGAGGATCAAAGAGGGCAGCAGGTCAAAATGACTGAGACTGATCAAAAGTATGCTACTGTCCTCTGCTCTCATTTGCTCCACATAGTGTTTTTTATTGATTTATGTTGAACCATGACTCATATTATTGCTTATTGTGACAGGGCAATAATGATGGGTTTGATGTTTCATTCGAAAGGAAAGAGGCTATTGGAAGTAGAAGAGTACAAAGATGCATTGGAGGTGCTTGAGATGGGAGAGGTTTGTGATGGAACTTGTTGAGAGTGATGATGACTATTTGCGATTTTTTTCTTTCATTTTGGTTGAAGTTGAAAGTAGCTTCTTTTGTTTTTATGATGAAGTGACGTTTGGACTGGTACTTTTGCTTTTGCAGGAGGCCTTTTCCCTATGTGAGTCTCACCTTATTCAGGTGTGTCAGTTGTCTCATCTCCATCAATCCCTCGTTCCTTATTAAAGTGTTTTACTTTTATGTTATGCTGAACTACTGTCTTATGATGATATACTTGCCTCCTCCGCATTCCATTTCTTACCGTAACTCGTTGATTGGTTTGTCAGTGTGTTGACAACGTCCCTATGCTTCAACTCGACATGGTGTGGTGCTATTTTATGCTTCGTGATATCAATTTACTCTCCTTGGCTGGGGAGCGTCTTTCAAAGGCCAGGAA